>JANHGB010127180.1:0-38057 GCA_026283785.1 Coracopsis vasa
CAGGCTGCCCAGGGCAGTGGTGGAGTCACCGTCCCTGGAAGTGTTCAAAAACTGTAGATGTAGATGAAGCTACACAAAAAAGGGTAGATGAGGCCCTCAGTGACATGATTTAGTGGTGGCCTTGGCAGTACTGGGGTAATGGTTGGGCTTGATGATCTTAAAGGTCTTTTCTAACCTGGCTGATTCTATGATTCTATGACTCCATGATCTTTTTGACATGCAGGCAGTAGCTTCAATGTGGCTGGCTAATTAAACCAAGGGAGCGTTAAGGAGTGTGATTCAAGACCCAGAGGAATGGGATATTCTCTCCCTATGATAAAAACTAATGTGACTTTTCTTCCTGTCCTGTGTATTGCTTGTAGAAGAGTGATTTCGACTCTCTTCCCAGTGGAGGACCAGCAGTTATGGTCCGAAGTACAAGCCAGGATTCTGAAGTCAGCACAGTGGTAGGATGTGGCCAAAGTGAAATCTTAAGTCATTGCTTGCTAAAGTGGGGGAGGACACTTCGTGCCTACATTCTGTGTGGTATGGCTGTGTACTGTCACGCATGCATAATGTGTGTCTGTGAGTTCTTTCTCCAGATCTCTGGGCGTGTGGCAAGCATGGGTGTCAGAACATAGTGCTTTGTTAACAGATTGCATCCTTCATATTTGGTGCTTGTTGCTGTTACATATTCCTACGTATTAGTGTATTTATGGAACTGGTGGATTGCGATAATTCCATAAATATGCCTTAGTTGTGTATAAACTGTCTATAAAGAATAATGTTTAAAAATGTAACCTGAGAGCAAAAAAAAGAACAAACTTTCTGATGTATTACCTTAAAGTACTTGAATCATACCAAATGATGTCTGCTTGCTTTCTGATCAAGTATAGGCCCTAGAGGGAAATGTAGCAGCAATGCATTCAGTAAAAAGAGAATGAGCCTTCTCCCTACCACATGTTTTCTGACACAGATTATTCTAGGGACAAAACCCAAGGAACTTTCCTTTTTGTTGTTTTCCATCTCTCAAACCTGCTGCATACCTGTGAATATCTGGCTTTCCAGGATCTTTTCTCAGCCTGTCAACAGGAATAATACTTTGATTGTCTTTCTCCAATGAACACCGTATTCTATTGGATACTGCACCAGATACAAGAGGGGTCTAGAAGAGCAGGTTAATACTCAAGTATGCCCTCCTCCAAGCTCAGAAAGTTCCAACACAAAAATTAAAGCACAGGAAATTCCACCTGAACACAAGAAAACACTTTTTTAGTTTGAGGGTCCTCAAAACATTGTAGCTGTTTGCCCAGAGATACTATGGATTCTCCATCTGTGAAGGTTTTACTAACCTGACTACACATGGTCCTCAGCAACATACTCTCGTTGACCCTGCTTGAGCGAGAGGGCTTGTCTGTAGGTGATCTTAACAGATCCCTTCCAGTCTAAACCGTTTTAAGCAGTTCTTCCAATCTAAACAGACCCTTCCTAAAAAGGCTTTCTGAGTCTCTCTTCATCTTTCTCTGCAGAGTAGGATTTGATAAAAGATGGTGTTACAGAAGGAGAAAAGGCAACTGTGGCCTTCTGTTGTACTGCTGCTTATTTTGTGCCCGAAGAAGAAACATTTTACATCTTTTCTCTCTTCAGTGTCTTTGTCTATTGAAGGTAACTGCTTTATTTTTCTCCACAGGTTAGTAACAGTTCCGGAGAGACATTAGGAGCAGACAGTGACTTGAGCAGCAATGCTGGTGATGGCCCCAGCGTAGAAAACGGTGGCAATTTGGCCGGATCCAGAGGCACTGTGTCAGACAGTGAAATTGAGACAAACGCTGCTACCAGCTCCATCTTTGTAAGGGCATTGAGACTTCCCTTTTTTATTTATGGTTTTTGTTTGGTTGTTTGCTTTTAATTATATCTATTATTATTTTTATTAAATCTCTTATTTACAGTAATCACTTCAATGTGTGTGTGTGTATAGAAGAGGATCTCCGATTCTCTTCTACAGGTTAATCAGCACTGATTTACAGTATTAAAATACTAAGATGTAATTTTATATGGATCCATGTACCTTTCTTCTTTTTCCATGCAATACATGGCTCTGAGCATAGTAGGTTCACATCTTGCATGTTACAGGCTTTAGCAATACCTAATTCCCCCTCATTCAGTATTTCTCTCAACCACATGGATGTTTAATTGCCATTCAGAGGCAAAGCAACATCATTGTCAAAGCAACATAATATTCGACCATACCTAAGTAAGAAGGACAGATTCCCTGTTTCTTAGGAGCAGCTGTTTGATACAGGAAAGGGATGACCTGTTATAGGTTCAGAAGCTGTTTGAAGTGTAATCATAACTTTTAAATACTCTCAAGTGTATTACTGTGCTCTTTGAACAGAGTGATTTGTTTGTTTCGTGAATGTTTGTGGGAGAAGCATCCATGAAGTGAAGCTTGCAAACTGCATCCACTGAGAACAACAGTGGCCTGCAGAAAACAGTCCTGCAGAGCAAGGAGTTAAATTGTCTGACGCCTTTTGTGTTATATTCAGGCAAAGTCTCACAACGTGAAGCAGAGTGTGAAGGACAGCAAAGGCAGCACTCCAGGGAGAGCTCCAGAGGATGGAAACCAACGTGTCTATCTCTATGAAGGACTTTTGGGTGAGCTGTTTTCTTTTTGCTTGGACAGGATGTTTTAGACTGAAGTTCAGGTGATGCCAAGCCCTGGGCAGACTGGAATTTTGCATTCCCAGGGATTGTTTTTAACCACTTAGTGTTGTCTATGCTGTTAGAATAGAAGGGTGCATGAGGCCATTCAGAGTGTAGCCAGAGATTTGCTGCAGAGATTGAATAAGTGTATGAGGAGGTGGGTGTGAGTGGTGTACTTTGCACAGAATGTAGTTTGTCCAAGTCTCTTGCTGGTTTTGCATATAAATTCTTTAAGCTGTTGGGAGAAGGGTTGAAGAACTTACTTAGCTAGGCATGAGAGGTTAAAAAGTACCACTGATCTTGAAAAAAAGATCCTTCAGCTTAAGTCATTGAAGAGAATACATTAGAATGCTAATGGCCTTTGAGTGTATCCTTGGATTAGGAGTATATTGACTCTTCTGAAATGTATTTCCTTTGGACTTGTTGTTAATCAAGAGCTCTCTCTTCCTGTGTTTTTCATCCTTTCCACTTACTGCTCCTACCTGCTTCGAATGCTGCAGGTAGGGATAAAGGATCTGTCTGGGACCAGTTAGAGGATGCTGCAATGGAAACCTTCTCTATGAGTAATAATCTTATCTTTCCACTTCTCTGTGTGTTTGCTGTGATCTGTGTGTGTGAGATACTCTTGTCTCCCTCGAGCAGTGCTAACAGGATATGAAAGAAGATATATTCCTTAAAGAATAGAAATGAGAGAAACTTTTGTGTAAGGGTTTGAAAAGATTATGCTATGAATTAGCATGAGAGAGATGTCTTCTCTTTTACACGTTTTTAAACCACAGTGTCAGTTGTGGTATTGGTTGTGGTTTAAAAGTAACCTTTTTTTTGATGAGGATTACTTTTGTGTTGGCTTGTGGTGTTTTCAAGGAGTGGGAAGGAATTCAAGTATTTAGGTGGAGTAAGTGGAATAAATGCTCATTTTTTGTATACATTGTACAGGCAAAGAACGTTCAACTCTGTGGGACCAGATGCAGTTCTGGGAAGATGCCTTTTTGGATGCCGTGATGTTAGAGAGAGAAGGAATGGGGATGGACCAGGGACCTCAGGAGATGATTGACAGGTGAAGTTCTTTAGTAGACCTCTTTCCTCCTCATTGCACTGGGGCTGAAATAGTATAAAAATTGATAACACACTAATATAAATTCTGCTGAACATATTATTGTCACTTTGTAAACCTTGTCACTGTACCTCACTGTTCCCAAGTGAGTGTTTTGTCTGCTGGCCGATATCTCCCGATGCTGAAATCGTGTCTTCAGTTGCAACATGTATTTTTTTTAACTCTTGTGGAGAGGTGATACTTCATGAGAAATGGGTAATGTAAGCACAATCACAGTATGAATGGATGGAATAGGCTAGATCAGTAGTAAAGCAAGAGATTTGTGTGACAAGATGACTATATTCTGGAATAAAGGACGATGATCGGTGTGTTGACATAAAGTGAGAGAATGAAATGTCTTCAGGAATTGCATCTTGGGTTTTCTCAAAATGCAAAGTCACTTACAGGTGTTTTTACTACACAGTTTGTAGTTAAAAGAAACAAAAAGCCAAATAGGGAACTACTCTCTAGAAATATATGTGTGGTTGCTTAAAGCTGGGCTACTTTTAAGATGCTGAACTTCACTACCTGTTTGTTTGCTTTTTTCCACCCCCTTAGCTCTGGTAACATCTGGTCATTCCCTGCTCCATCTGCCACCTGCAGCTGTACCACCTGCACCCTTGAAACTCTAACCATTCTATGATTCTATGCTGTCGTGTAACATGGCATCTGGAAGCCAAAATAGGCACTTGTGCTAGTTTGAAAACTGGTTTTTTCCACCATCTGCTGGTACCTTTCTGGAAAAAGAGAGTGCCTGTGCGCTTCCTTCATCAGTTCGCTCCTGCCTTACAGCTGTATTTAAGCTCTGAAGGCGGGTAGCTCTTGTACTGAGTTTCATGTTCCTCTTCTGCCAGGTGTAATTGTCATGGAGCTGTGACTGATCCAGGAAATGGATAAGCCCAGCAGATTACTGAGAGCTTTCCAACTGAGCAGATGTTATGTACTTCAACCAGTTAATAATTAATGGGAATGTTTAATTAATGATCTCAGTGGTTTACTGGAAAATGCCCATTTGGCTTTGTGTTTTTGGAGGTTTAATTTGCCATACACTTTACAAATAGTGCTCTATTTGTAAATATCTAATTATTTATCTCATGATATACTTGTAAATATCTAATTCACTAAAGCACTGCTAGTGCCTTTGAGTCTGTTTCAGATCTAGCTCTTCTTGCAGGTACCTTTCCCTGGGAGAACATGATCGAAAGCGTTTGGAGGATGATGAGGACCGCTTGTTGGCCACACTGCTGCATAATATGATTGCTTATATGCTTATGATAAAGGTGACTGCTTTCTCTTTAATAGGTCACTGCTCAGATTTAAGCAGAATATTTTGTTGATGTTGTTTTAAAACTATACATCTTTGTCCATGGAGCTCAGAACAGTGAAGTAAAAAAGAAAGTTCTAAGCATCTCCTAATCTTAATGAAAAAATGGCTTCAGTACCTGGAGATTCTTTGAGAGATCTTGTCTGAGTTTATGCGGTTCTATGCCTATGTTCTGTGCCATGGTTATGCATATATCTTGTCATTTAAAATAGAAATGTATTATTTCTACTAGTAACTTTAGAGGCCATTCTTCTTTTTAAGAGTATGGGTTAGAAATTAAATAGAGAGCATCTTCTAATCTGATTTCCTCACAGCTGCAAATGCCAAACATGGGCAGATTGTGAATATGTGTATCAATAACTTCACATGAAATTTGCTGTTTCTAGTAAGCAACCCTCTTTCTCATTCAGTGAGCTGCCTGTATGCATCTTAATGCTGCAGGTGGCTACCTACGATATCTTTCTTTTAGTCTGAATGATTTGTTAGGTAGTCCAAACCCTCCCTCAATGCCACTGGAAGATCCATCTCCTAAAATTCTTGTTTAGAACCAGCTTAGGTGCATTGATTTTGCCTGTAGCAGATTTGATGCACTGTGCTGTCCGGCACAACAGCTTTCAGTGCATCTTCAGAGATGCTCAAGAGTGAGGATGGAATGAAGAACTAGGCAAAAGAAGGGTTGTGGGGTGGTTTTGTTGTTGGTTGGAGGGGTTTTTTGTTATTGTCATGCTTACTTATCCTCCCCACACTATCAGTTTTGGGATAGAAGGTGGTGGATCTAGAATTTGGAGCATGTAATTTGTATGTAGGATTTTTTTAAGCAGTTACCGTGAAAGCTTTAAGAGGCTAAAGACTGTACCAAGGTATCTTATCTTAGGGCAGCTTCTAGTAGAAAGTGCAAAGTTGGAAGGCCTGCTATTACTAGAGAGATGAATTCTTCTGAGCTGTCAAGGGAAGCATAATCCTCCAAACCCAACACCTTGGTATATAATTCATTTTCTTGGTTTGGGGTAGCAAAGCCTAGTAGTTTTTACCTAAAAATTCCTGACAAATATGATGTTTTCTTTCAACTGCAAAGAACTCTTGTCAAAGAAAGAAAGGAGTTTGAGTTTGTTTTGTATGCTCCATAGCATTAAGCCATAATCACAATAGGGTTAAAAAGAATGTCCGATCCAGCTTGAAGTCAGCACCCAAGCATGAGTTTACTGTCTTGAAGCCTTTAGTATCCATGGCTGACACTTATCATAGCCTATTGAAAGTGCACCTGAGGCACAAATGTTTTGCTCTGAGCTTCCCTGCAGCTCATCTTAGGAGGATCCTGCTGCTGTTTGGGGACTATTTGCAACTGTTTGTTAGAGCCCTGGCCTAAGTGACAGGGAAAGATCATGCAAGACTGAGAATTGTCAAAGGTATCATGCCTCTGTGTCAATATTTCTTGTGCTGAGGGCTGCATAGTTGACTAAATCAACTCTTTGCAGAGGAAGAGATGGAGAAGCTAGCCTGGCAGGTAGGACTCATCATGTAAGTAAGTGTCTACATGGAGAACTGAAGCTTTTGATGTCAGCCTTTGGAAGTGCGGGTAGTGGAATTGCTGCTCTTGTGCAAGACTAAAGCAGGAAATCTGTTGTGCACAGCATCAGTTGCCCAGTAGCTGGGAAAATTAGTGTGTGCACAACTTCTGCTTGTGCAGCTGGACTAAAGAGACCCCAGCATGACTGAGCTGCAGAGCAGTTGTTTTGCTACCTTAGCAATGGAAAACAGGATATGCTGATTTTGGTAGATAGGAGGTGGCACCTGTGAGTAGAGAAGAGTCTGTAACTGCCTTGATATTTGCCCTCTAGGTGAACAAGAATGATATTAGGAAAAAGGTGCGTCGTCTGATGGGGAAGTCACATATTGGGTTGGTGCACAGCCAGCAAATAAACGATATTCTAGACAAACTGGCCAATCTGGTAAGTGAAACAGTGATGTATCTGTGGGAACTACAGTGGAGGAAGAAGATTCTCACAAAATTAATCTAAAAATGCTCTGCAACACTCATATAAACATATTACAAATAATTAAATTGAATTATTAAATGCTGCCTTCACATGAATAGAATAAAGACTGTGATTGTATCCCATTTATAATATTATAATATTATGCAGTTATCAATTGGAACTGCAATACAAGTATGTATAAACATGACTGTACCACAGCTCTATGTTTTCTTAATACCACTTTTGAGGGTGAGAACCATTATTCTTACTATGACTGTAACAAGTGTTTAGTCTTCCATTGGTTTCCAGGTCATTATAGGACTTGTAGCTGTCAGTTTCTATACAAAACAGTTTCTACTATCTGCTGCCATGCAGAATAAACCTTGCATCCTATAATGCTCATTAAGGATTCAGGCTAACACTTAGTAAAACTAGCCAGCTTTTAATACAGCCATCACTAGGGTGGATGCAAGTTAGGCCCTTTGAAAGCTAAGTTTTCAAGGCATTTTTACATTTGGAACTTAGTTTTATGCACAGAAAGGACAAAATTATCTTACAATTATTTGTGAAAAAGCAGGCCAGTTTACTGCAATGCTGCTAGAACGCAGACACCTCCCTTCTCCATGCTGAATATGCTACCAATGTGAATGTTGTAAACTGTGATGACTGAGAGTCACACTTGTTTTATACTAAACTTACTGGAGCATTTTGCTTAGGGCTTTGTCCAAAATTGCCTCAAGTCAGCTGTGTCAAAAATACTTGTTTTTTTCTTTAAGTTGTTGAAAATGCTTTTAGTGACACCTGATGGGCTTTTTTTCAGTAGATCAGAAGAAATTGGTTTCAAAGTTCATTAATGATTGCATATTTTTTTCCTAGAATGGACGGGAACTCCCTGTGAGACCCAGTGGCAGCCGCCACATCAAGAAGCAGACTTTTGTAGTGCATGCTGGGACAGACACAACTGGAGACATATTTTTCATGGAGGTAGAGACAAGAATAATATTCATGCAAGCAGTAGCATTCAGTAAATAATATTAGAAATCTTACGTAGTATTCTGTGCTCCCAGGTATGTGATGATTGCATTGTGCTGAGAAGCAACATTGGAACTGTGTACGAACGTTGGTGGTATGAAAAGCTCATCAACATGACTTACTGTCCCAAAACAAAAGTGCTGTGCCTCTGGCGGAGGAATGGTCAGGAGACACAGCTGAACAAGTTCTACACAAAGAAGGTAGGCATCTTGTTTAATACACACAATACTGAGGGAAAACAGCATAGAACAAACAAATCCTGAGTGTGTTATATTCCATGTTTAATCAGAAAATAGTATTCTCTCTCCAGCAGTGGTTACTGGACTGCAGTGGCTGTTAAACAGCACTGACATCTGAAGCTGGCATTAGGCCTTGTCCTTTACCTGAGGACAGTAGTACAGCAGGATGTAATTTAAGACATTACATGTGTAGCTTTTACTTGTTTTTTTTGGTTAGAAGAAGGAAAGCAGCATTAAATACTGAGTAAATGCCTACATTCTCCACTAATATGAAAGCCCTTTTCTTCTCCTTATCGTTAATTGCAAATATAAAGAAGTAGTTTAAACTTGCTAGGAAAACTCCAGTAACTCTTAGTAACTGCTCCACAGTGACCAGCAAACAAAAGGTGGAGATTTGTAAATGCAAGTATTATATTGAAAGGTTATTACCTTGAGGTATATAAAGGGATTAGAACTCTGCTTTAGAAAATTCCTTTCACACAAACGAGGTCATTGTAACACAGGTCTGAATACATAGGAAAGGAGGACAAAAGCAGTGTGCTACAGAAGTTACTTGGAAAATTAATTGGATGTATCTTGGGTTTCAGATAGAAAATGTTCTTAAATTTTACTCAGAGATTATGGTTTAATTATTATTTGATACTAGAGAGGCATGTTGGGGGAAGATGAATAGATCACTTTCATAAGGAAAGTGATGTGAATAGCAAAAAGATAGATTATATGAGCTGGTCATCAGTAACATTGATTGCTGGAAGCTGAAAGGGAGTGTTTGTGATACTGTTTTGAGGCTTTATCTACAGTAGGAACCGAGTAAACTTGGTTAGATTACTCATGGGCTTGTACCAAGCCACGAACACTTCACTAGCTTGTGCTATGAAATTATGTGAAAGACTTTCTCTGTCATCTTGAGAAACAAATATGAACATCATCTAGTAATTAGCTATGGTTGAACTTTTATAGGCTTTTGGTCATTATGCACCACAAGGGGCTTTTCTTTTTGTAGAACCTTTGAATCTTGCTGTTCTTTTTCCTTAGTTATTTGGAAAAATAACATTGTATTACTCTTCTTTTATACATTAGTGTCGGGAATTATACTACTGTGTGAAAGATAGTATGGAGCGAGCAGCAGCAAGACAGCAAAGCATTAAACCAGGTACAAGAGTTTGCTTGTTGGAAGCATTTATTGTTTAATCTGCAATCCAGAAATATTTCTTTTATTAATAACTCCTTTGAACATAATCTCCTTTTACTTGGAAATCTCCGGGCAGTTTTGTACATCTGTGTGTATGTAGCACCCTAAGTGTTCAACTCTGAGCTAGCTGTTGAAGCTTGAAAGAGCTATCATTTTCTTCCTCCTACTATTTATTCAGTTTAGTTTGAGGAGGAGGAGGAAACTGGACTTCACTGAGGGTAGAGGAGGAAAAAGTGTCTTTGAAAGCCATGTTAAGAATTGGACAGTAATGGTGTATTAAAAATGTGTTTGAAAGCCATTCTCCAGTGGCTCTGCACAAAGGATAATTTTCTAAAAGTAATTATAAGAAAGCATGTTCTAACTGAACGGAATGATGCTAAAGGAAGCAGGTGAAGGTGCCTAGATTGTCATCTATTAATGTCCTCTATTAAATTGTCATTGTGTAACCATATTGACTTTTTCATTACCGAAAGAATAAGACAATCCTATACAAAATCACCAAGCCCACATGTACTTAAGACTGTGCTGCCTGTGGTATTGTGTGATTGGAGTGTCTTACCATGCAGAAATGAAATAAGGCCTTTAAAATGAATGAACAAAACCCTAATATGAACTAAATAAATACAGATTGAGCTGACATCCATGTCCCTTCATGTAACCAGGATGAACTTTGTTATGATACTTAAAAATCTAGTGGTTCTCAGCATGCTGTCATTAGTGAGAGGACTCTACTTCAGTGCTCCCTGATAATCTTAGCAGTGTCCTCTGCCATGCATATCAAATGGATATCATGTTTTTATTAATTTATATTTCTTTTCCACATGCCATGACTTGGCTGACTGTTTTTTATTCTTTTTCTCTCTTTCTCTGGATATTTTTGTTTGTTTGGGTTTTTTTCTTTTGTTATTTTTATTACCATCGCAGGCCCTGAGTTGGGTGGTGAGTTCCCTGTGCAGGATATGAAAACGGGTGAAGGAGGTCTTCTTCAGGTCACACTGGAAGGAATTAACCTGAAATTTATGCACAGTCAGGTATGAGGGAAATCTATGAGAAGACTGTGAGCATGAAGCTTTTTGCAGCACGCCTGTGTTTGTGTTTCCTCTTCCCAGAGTATCAGCAAGGACAAGGGATAGCCTGATGAGGGTAAAAAAGCATATGTATGTTAACATACAAACACGTGTATATATAAATATATATATAATGTGTGTAAAAATATACTGAAATTAAATATCCTCAGGAAAGTTATAATCAACTGAAGAAAAGCATGGATGCAGGTTTCAAGTTACTGTTTCTGGTGCTTTGAATTGCCTAAGCACGGAACAAATGGTAGCCAGTATATCAAGGCACAGAAAAAGTGATCATAAGTAATCTAAAGTGCCGTAATGCATCACACTGTGAACATATCCTGATGCCATCAGCAGTGAACCTTAAAGTGATTGAATATTGCAGGTACAATGTTAGAATTTGTGAAATCATCTGTAGAATTTAGTATGAAAATCAAATGGAAAAGTGGCTCTTGCTGGAATTCACAAAAGTAAGTGGGCATAGAGGAAACACAACTGGAATTGTCATTTCTTCCTTTCTCTGGATGTTGTTTCTGTTGCTTCCTTTGATCCTTGTTTTTTATTTTGCTTTGTGTTTTTTTGTTTTGCTTATAATAGTAAATGCATGTTATGCTAGAGAGTAGAACCAATTTTTAGGGGGGAGAGAGAGAATGTGTGTGTGTGAGAGAAAAAGAAGCTTCTGTCAGTCGTCTGTGGAGTGCTTTTTCCTTTCCTCCTGACTAGACTTTTCTCCCCACACAAGCTTTGTTCTTCTTTGAGGATACATCAGTGTAGATCCCACTGGAAGTGCACGTGCATCTCAAACACACATGCTCAGAATCTTTACTACTTCTCCCAAGGTCGCAGCAGCACCATGTGTCTCTGAGTTTGTATGTGCCAGTATAAGGAGTGCAGAGTTGTGAACATCCTTCAGTTTCCTTCCAATCTATTACCAAGGTAGAACCTGGACTACAGCTGACCTGCTGTAGTATTTCAAACCTACTCCCTGACTTAGTTGTAGATTTTAACTTTCTATTGGATCTGCTGAAGTTTAAAGAACTGCAAGAGGAACTCATTGGTAGTACCTGATGAATTTTCAGAGTCATTGGAAATGTCAGTCTAAAGCCTCTGAAAATTAAACCCTGGTCTTGAAGCAACAGTTTGATATCATTAGAGATGGATGTACTAGAAATTGCTTTGTCCTGAGGTAAGGACACACCACAGGGGATGTTCTGTTTGTTTCTCCTTTCTTAGCTTCCTCCAGAAGTGAAAAATGATGTTGAGCTCAAGCAGTTCATCTCTTGAGCAGTTTATGGACATAAGTCTTTTTCATAAACGAACAGGCAGGCACATACACTTTTGCAGTTAGAAAAGACATATAAGAAGGTAGCCATATCATCGTGGTTTCTTAAGTGTAACAGGCTTCATCACAAGGCAAAAGCACTCGGTGTTAAGCACATAGTGAGCACACATGCATCTGTCCAAAGGGAAAACTCCAAATCCTAGAACATACCTTTATTCTTAAATTTAAAGTCTTTTTTTTTTTTTTTTTTCCAGAAAGACTGGAATAACTTTCTGAAATAAACTTTAGGGAAACCTGATACTGATTGTTAGGACCATCACCAGTTGAATTTTGTATCACAGATACTGAGTCCCATGCTACCACACACACTCGTAGAGTTCTAGCTTCATCATATCCTTCCTTGCAGAGAAGGGTGCTCTGATTTGCTGTCTGTGGTGAAAAGGAGGACAGTCTGCGCAGGTCAGACCCATGAAGTGTGCCAGCTGTCTCCCCCACCTGAAAGATTATTCCTCCTCTTCATCCCCTTCCCAGTGAGGCTGTAGCCAGATGAGTTTCATTACTTGAGATGGATATTGAAACAAATATAGTTCTGGAAAATGTATTCAATATGTTTAATTCTTGGTCTGTTAGATTTCCATTGCCAGCTGGCAAGGGCATTCAGTACCAGTTAGTGGGCCTAGACATATCCTTATTGTTCTTCCCAAAACAAAGTGTCTAGACAGATAACAAAAGTCAGCCATGTGAGGGTCTGTATAGAATGGACAACTGTAGCAGTTATGTAAAGGGCTCCTGCTAGTTGTGTCGTAAAGAAAAAGTTCCCTCCAATTTCCTTACTCTGGGGAGCTAAAGAATGTTTGTATTCCTGTTCTAGCACTCATCAGCCAGTCTGCTTGCTTAGTAAAAGCTCTGCTGTTCTAGATGAATTGTCCTTTCCACCTCTCATATAACTTTTATGAATTGCTCCCTAAGGCAGTTGGTTTCGGAACATGTATATGAGCACGATTAAACCCAGGATCCTGCAGCCATTTCTGTGTTGAAAAGGGTTTTTTCTGTGTCTGTCGAGTTTGTTGGCTGATCAACAAATGCCTGCAGGACCTCATCAGGCACAGCTTTCTCTTCATCTGCCTCTCCTTACTCCATGTACAGGCCTTGTATATGGAGTAAGGCCCTCTTTCCAAGTACTCTTTTTCAGCAATGCAGCTTACTAACAGAAGGGTTTACTATTGCTCTGCTTGGTTGGATGTCATAGAAATAATCCATTTAGAACATTTAGAACAGGGATTTCCAATTTTTTATTTAAAAAGAAGTAAATAAATGGAGTCTGTTCTGTCCTACCTGACAAGATGGAACATATGCTTCGGTGTTAGAATGGTGCTTGCTTTCAAGAAACTGTTTTTGAAGGCTCTTGATTTGCAGTGTGTATCCTTTCTTACTACCTTGTGAATCCCTCAGGGAACGTCTTAGACGCATGGTGGGCCAACCTATGATTGACATGGCTGTCTTTAGTACTCACAAATGGTCTCCCCATGCCAGCAGAGGGCATCAGTTTAAGAAGAAAAAAATGTTCAAGTTTACCTGTGCCTATCAGATCAGAAGAAGCCCTTTGGAATAGGAAGGAATCGGGTGTCCCTGTGGCATTGGCAGATTATTCTGAGTTCACATCTCCAAATTCTGTTATAATATTGGGACTCCGTAATTCTGTCCCCATTATGAATTCATCTGTGTCAAAAATAGATGGAAGTTTAATAAAATGCAGCAGGCACATGCCCATCTGCAGTAGGATCCACACTGAATGCTCTGTCTTGAAGAACCACAGTTTCCCTAGGGTAAGTAACTGTTATTTCCTTTACACTTGTTTTCTGACTGAGTGAGAAGAGAGCATCTCTGTCCCTTAAATGATATAGCAAGGAATTGCCCATCGACTCAGACGTCTTCTGAAAATGGATGACTTACTTTAATTGTAACAAACTCACTTAAATTCTCATCTTGCTCATACCTCTTGTGGAAATACAGCGCTCAGACCCTGAGCACTGGGGGCAGTCAAGTCTTTTAGGCAGCATTACCAATGTTTCACTTGAGCCTTTCCATTGAATTTCTAAATTTTGTACTTTAGACCACTAGCAAAAACTTCTCACAGGAAACATTACAGAAAAAGGAAGCAAAGTGCAGCAAAGAAAGTTCTGGTTTTGATGTGTTTGCTTTGTAACTGTTCCTCAAAAGATAAGGGTTTTTTTTGACCAACAAAACTGATACAGAACAAGGGCAAAACCAGGGAAACAAAGAAGATGAGGTTACGTTCCCTTGAACGTAAGCAGAAAGTAAGCTTCGTATTTTTGAAGTAACTGGAAGCTTAGGTTTTTATATTGAGCAAAAAATAGCCTGGGTCTGTTTGTTAGTTCTCTACTAATAAAATTAACAATAAAATCCCTTTGATTTGAAAATCAGCCAGACTGCTCAGATATGTGGTGCAGTTACTGATCTCTACCCATACAGATAAGCCTGATTCTTTAAAACCCAACAATTTCTGGTGTTGACTTCCTTTGTCTTTCTTGGGTAGTATGTCATCTATGGTTATGTGGGTGTTGCTAATACTGGATTCGAAGGGTTGCAGAGTTTTCCTTTCCCTTCTTTCCAAGATGACAGTTTCTCTAGTAACATTTTTAACAAAGGTCCTGAGTTCATGGTGTCTGAAATGTACACAGCACTGAAAGTGTCAATCCAGACCATTGTTACATAGACTTGCAAGGGTCTTTCTAGGGTACTGAACAAAGACTTACCCTGAACTCTAGTTTCTCCTGAATTAAAAAAGCAAGTATATGGGAAAGTGAAATGTGGAATTGACTCCTTTCTGCAGCTTCTTCCATCTGTGTACTGATCTGACCTTTTTGGAGATGTGCACATAAGAAGGAACTGTTCCGTATCTTGAAATAGATTGGATATTGAATAAACTCAATATGCTCAGAGAACTTGTTTGGTTATGCAATCTTGGCATGTACATTCTGGACTGAGAAACCTAGTCATGCAGTGCAACTGTCTTTCTTTTGGGGTTTACGTATGTAAAGTGTAAGTTTAAAGCAGGTTTGTTTTCTGAGTGACTGCTCAGCTAGCAGCAGCCCTATGTGAAGTGAGCAAATGATAGAGAAGGGTCCAACTCTCCCGTCCTGCTTAAAGCAGAAAACTGGTACTGACTGTTAAAGGAGACAGTTACAAGAGTAAGTATGCAGATTATATATCATAAACTGTAGTAAAGTCTCAAATGGCAAGTGTGCAAGGGAGAAGGAAGATCAGTGGTTCCTCACTGGATTAAATTGAATACTGGATGGGTTAGGAGGATCAGTGTCAGGGTGGGAAGTAGAGTGCCCCTTACCTGCCCTCTGTGCTGGAGGAGGATGCATGGAGGGGCAGAATCTAACTGGGATGGATCAGAGGCTACAAATCATGCCAAATTTGGGAGCCAGCTTTTTTCTCGTCCCCCTCTTCTGTTGTATTTCAGGTGTGTGGGTATTCTTTTTGCAATAACTCATTTGAGTGCCTGAAGGGGTAGCAATGTTGGATATGTCAGAGTTACTAACTCCTTCGTTTCTCTTCCATGCTTTCTCCTCCTGCAAGGAGCGGAAGGTACTTCATCTTCTGCTGTCTTCGCTTCTTAGCACTTTTAAGTTATTTGTTGATTTCTAGCATTGTGGCAAGTTTGTCTTTTGAATATTTATTTCACCCTTTATTTATATATTAAACTGTAAATGAACTGGTAGTGTATGCTATAACACTTCAGGTTCTATCTGCTGTGATGATGTTTTTGTTTCATTTTGGTTTTTAGTTTAAATAAAACCCCCAACAAAACCAACCTGACTAATTTTATGTTACTTTTCTTCCTGTTTTTGTAGGTTTTCATAGAGCTGAATCACATTAAAAAGTGCAATACTGTGCGAGGAGTCTTTGTCCTGGAGGAATTTGGTAATTACATTATTTTGATACTAGGTCTGTACTCACATGGCAGTAACTCAAATTTCCAGCCCTTAGTTGCACTGCAGTTTCAAAGATGGGAGAGAAACGTAGATTGCACATGAGAAGTTGCCTAACTGAGAGATGGGTGACTAAACATTAAACTTCACACGTTGATTTTCATCATATTAAGATTTGTGGTCTAGGTGCTTTTTGTTAATAGGCAGAGATGGTGTTCTGAGCCTTCTGAAGCAAAGAAAACAGTTAAACTTGGATGTGTGTAGGAATTTTCTGTGGTATGTTCCTTTTTCATCTGAGAAGCCACGTTTTTAAGCAGGATTTATAGTTGATCTTTCTCAACACGCTATGTTTTCATTACAAAGAATTACTGTTAATTGCAAAGCTTCCTTTTTGCTCTATGTGGAATTTCATTTTGTTGTATGGAGCAGAAGATATTTTGTCAAGTTGCACTTGATTTATCGTGTGGCTTTTGTTTTAGAACATCACTGGTAAAGAGTAGAAACATAAAGGTTAAGGAGAGTGGAGAATTTGTGCTGTTTTCATCAGGTATTGCTATAACATAGAAGCTGCCTACAGTCTAGTTTGAGGAAAATTCTGGGTCACTGTTCAGTGTTAGTGGCAATCATGTTATACTTAACTAGTGTCTGAACAAAATGAGTGACTTCAGATGCAGCTCTCCAGAGGAGTGATCCACATACTTCTCTTGAAATAGTCCCCGAACCCATATTGGTTTATTCTTCCACCCATCTGTGAGACATTTGTCTAGGTCTTAAGTGTTATGTATGAAACATTTCAAAAGAGGATAAAATTTACAATGTTCTTTCCATAGCAGATGAGCATCCATACTTTGGCCCCTATTCAAAATCCAACCCAGCAGCTCTCTATACCAAGACTCGTTGTTCCTTGGTGCTGTGAATAGAATGTTCTGGCTGAGGGATTCTCTTAGAATATGAAAGACATTTAATATGAGATTGCTGAAATTATTGACTCTGACCATAATAATGTGTTACCTCCTTTTGGTGATACAAAGTTATAAGCTAGTCAGATAATAAAGCCTTTCTGACTACTGCAGTTTGCTTGTCATTTGCCATAAATTAATCTCCCAGAAGTTTGGGATTTGAAATTTTAACAATTTTCCCCCATTTTCTGATAATGTTGTTTGTGGTTCAGATGGTCAGACCAGTGTGTTCAAACCCTGAAAGTTTTCTAATAGTTTAGATGTTCAGAAGTTGTCTTTATGGCTTTATGGCTGTGTATTCCTTTGATACGATGTTTTCACCCTGTCAGGCCTGATTCGTTTTACTACTTACAGAAATTGCTTAAGGGTGTAAAAGATTATTGATGAGTTTTACAAAGAGGAGAGTTCAGAAGCCGTACAATCAGTTTAAAGAATGGCTTCAGCTTCTGAAACCCTTAACTTGGAAGAAATTACTTGGATCAGAGCAAGTAATTTTTGGATCATTTTGGAGTGGTTTAACTCAAAGTATTTCTTTTACTAGCTTGTTTATATCGCACAAGAAGACAGATAGTGTTAGGCTTGGTTATTTCCAGCCAACTTCTGTTGATGGCTCTAATAGTATTTAGCCCCTGATTAATGACTGTAATAACTGTAAGAAAAAGAACCTTTATAACAGAAAATTTTGTAATCAAAGGCCTATTACAAAAGCTAAAATTGTGATAATGGAACTTATGGAAGGGTAATTAGGAGTAGTTAAAGATAAAGTGGGAGTTAGACACTACAAGGAAAGCCTGAGAAATGAAACCAATCAAATGAAATTACCCTTCTCCCAAAAGAGAGGTCACAGACAAGAACCAATTTAAATGTACCAAGTGAGATTTACAGTTTGCCCATCCAGCTAATAAACAGAAAGAAGAAAGGAAGAAAGATGTTGCAGGGGGTGAAACTTCTTGTGCACAGTTGAGAGACTACTTTAGAGATGCTTTTCTAACTGTAATGGAAATGAGATGATAGTCCAACCTGTGCTATTCAAGAGAACTTAACATGTTAATTTAATAGTAAAGAACAGCATTCAGCAAAAACTTGTGTGGACTTCTTAAGTGAAGATATTTAGCTGTGTTAAGCACTGTGAACCTTGCAGTCAGATTGTGTATCGCGGGATTATACAGTCTTAGAAAGGTGGAGAGCAGTGAGCATGCATACTGCAGCCTGGTGGGAAATACTTCAGTGCAAGACTGGTTTACTTGGTTTTGCCAAGCACAAGTGCTCCAAGCTCAGTGACAGCGCAGCAGGGAGTGCAGGGTCTGTTTGTGTTAACACTGGGTTTTGGTGGCAGCATGAAAGTTGGCATCGTGATTTCAGAGCAGGATGCAAAGCAGAAGTTCAGGAATTGTTGCCCACAAATGGAAGTGGAGATTTAAGTACGTGAGGAAATGTAAGGCTCTTCCCTCTGGAATTTGAGTTACTGCTGCGTACTTGTGCTTTACTTTCTTGTGGCCCCTTCACCACCGCTGCTATGAAAACCTTCATTCTCCAGCAGGTAAAGTGTTGTCCCCTAAACTCATTCTATGCTAGTGCCATATTTTCATTCACAGGACCAAAGGCTGCAGGATGGTGCTTAATAATTTACTCCCTTCATCTTCTTAGCATCAACAGCATCAGGAATGACTTAATGTTAGAAGAAAAGTGCTTCTAATCTCTTAATTCGAGGCTGGGGTCTTTTTTTCTTTCTTTTTATTTTATTTCTTCTTTTTGTATTCTGCAGCAGTAGTGCTTTCACTTCTCTGAGCATAAATCCAAACCCATTATTTTTACTCTTCCTCAGTCCTCTCAGAAGAATTTTCCCCCTTGGAAGGACTGTACTTAAAGACAAAGCAATATACTGACTGTGAAATGGGTGGACCTTGCCTAGGTGCTCTTTGTTCCCTCTATTCCTATTCTCAATTATGATGCAGGACCTTACAGCTTCCCTTCTCTCCTTCCCTCGTGGCACAAGGTCCTTACAGCTTTCCCTTCCTGCTTTTTGAAGAGTATATGAACAGTTGTATGTTATCTAGTGGGCAGTGAAACTTACACAGCTGTAAAAGTCCTACCCTAGTTGGCTGTGCACCAGCCTCAGTCCTACCTTTATCCCATGGTGACGTGGAGTTAATTTGGAACCATCTGGTGCCAACGGGTAAGGTAGCTTGATGTGCACCTTCTTATCCTCCCAGTTCTGGTCACTGGTTTCACTGGGGCAGTGCAGCCTGGGTGTGTGCTTCCCCTGTTTCTCAGTCCTTAATGTAACTGCCAATCCAAGAGAAGAGAAAATTGAATAAATGAAACCATTGCTTTTACAGTCATATTCTGTACTTTTCACTAGCTTTTCTTCACAGAATGACATACCAGGACATAGGAGAATTAGTAGGCACTAATTCTAATACTAAGTCTAATTCAAAGTAATCTAAACACAAAGCCAGTCTGCACTGCCTATGTTTGGCCCCTTAGAGTGTGATCCATTTCCTCTCCAGCGTTTAGATGTGTCATGTCATAGAAAAGGTGACATGTGCATGAATAGGTTTTGGTGTGGACTTTTCCTAGTTACTCATACTGAACTCATCTGCCTCTGTTTCTTTTCTTGTCACTAGTACTGTGTGTAATAAAACATTTACCCTTCCTTGAGGAACCTGGTATGATTCGGTTTTGCATAATTTCTGTATTGCTTCTTCTAAATCTTTTTGATGTGACATAGAAATTTCATGGCAAATTTCAGCTATACTGGAAAGGGAAGTGCTCACAGTTGGTCTTGCTATTCCACTGATCTTAACATTTTACATTTGCCATTTATATGTTCTTAGTGTGGTCTTTGTTCTCTCCTGATGATTTCCCATGGTATCTGTTCACAACAACCTTTGTAGACCAAGCGTGGGTCAAAAGCAGAGTTCAGATGCATTGCACACCAATGGAATGGTTACAGTTTGCTTTTCTATGCGTTCCACAGTGAGAACGAAAGGCAAAGTTTCTTTAGCTCTATTTTGCCTGTTTCCTTCCTGTTAGTTTGGGGCAGTTCATGGAAGCAAGATGAAATCTTCTGGATAATAAGTCTGGGTTTTTTTAAACAGTGCCCTGATCATCTTTATATATGAAGTCTTATAGAAATCAACAGGTATTTTAAGAATATGTGTGACTGGAATGAGTATTCTGTTTTAAGCCAACTTGTTCAAAAGCAGTGAACGTTTTCAGCGAGTATATCAAATAACAACCATCACACACATCCGAGACAGGAGAAAGAATGTCTTGAGAAACTTGAAATAGAACTAGGAAACAGTGTCCCAGTTCATAAAATTTCTCCTTTATCTCTTTTTTTTTTTGTCCTGGATTTCAGTAACTTACTGCAGAGTGGCCTCTGTAGTGTTCTGTTGAGATCTGGTATTTAGCAGAGAAGGATTCAGATATCTGAAGGATAAAATCTTTGGGAATCACATGCTGACAAATTCTTCTGGAATTGTTGGTTATTGTTTTGTCATAGTAGACATTAGGCATCTTTTGTCATTAAGCATACTTTGTCATTAATTTTGCTCTCTAGCAGGAATAAGTAGTATGAGAAAAGCTGGAGTCTCTAAGAACCATCAAATACCCGCTATGTCTTTCCAAACAGAGACAGTGAAATATTTTTGCCAACCCTGAGTAATTTATTATGACATTACCAGTATCTTCAAGGACATATTTAATATAAATGAAGAGAAGGAAGAGTATCTAGAAGTAAGGGATTGTGAGGTGCCCTGTACCTGCACCTGCTGTCTGTGTGCATCCCTTCCCTTTCCTGTGGGAACATTGTGCTATTGCTTTCCCCTTTTCCTCTCGTTTTTTGAACTTTTTGTTTTGTCTCTTGCCCGTCCGGTTTTAGTTCCTGAAACTAAAGAAGTGGTGAGCCACAAGTACAAGACGCCAATGGTGAGTCAACTCTGATGCTTTCTGGTAGTTCTGTAGAGGATATATCTTTACGTTTTCATGTGTTGAAAGAATGACATTGAGATGGCAGGATTTGCAGTGCTAATACTGCAGTGAAACACTATCTGCTCTTTTATGATTGTTTTCCTAAAGGGAAGACAACAAAAATTGTTGTTTATATGAAACTAGAAGTACTCACAGGTAGTGCAAAAAAGCACGGTTGCTTTTGTTGGGATAAAGATGCAAAGTCTTAGCATGAACTTCAGCACAATAAGAGCTGTTAAGACAATGCAAAACACAATCCTTAATCTACAGAAGGGAGATTGGTTCCTGGGCATAAAATGATTGCTAACTGAGTTTATGGAAAATTCCCATTTACTCCTGAAAGAGAGCATTGAAATGCAAGAGACCTGTAGAAGCACTGATTCCTCCCATGTTGGCGAGCCATTGCTGTGGTTTAGTGCTCAGTTTTCATAGTATTTTTTGAACACCAGCAGTTGACACTGATACTCAGCACTTTCACACAGAATAGTTCAATGATCAGGCTTATACACTTTTATGAGGAAGAAACAGAAACAAGTGGTGAAGTGAACTTTCTTCAGTTACTTAATGTCTGAAGTGCATCATGTGCATTTGGTGGTTGCATGGAACTCATAGTCCTTCAAGAGCAGAGAGAAAAATTGAAGAAGTTAGCAATGTTTTAGGAACAAAACACTTAGAATATATGCAATTTAAGAAGCAGATAGCTGTATCTTTTAATAAGAAAAAACAGCTTAGTGCAAATTAATGATATTTTACACAAGTGTTTTGGCTTGTACTATAATACAACAAAACACGTGGTTATTCTTATTACCTTTACAAAGATAATAAATGTCAGTTTACAAGGCAAGAACTTCTAAGATCACCAGAACAGCCAGTATTAGAACTGGGATATAAACCAAGTCCAGGTCTTACCTTCACTGAATCGTGCTGCCAGACATGTGCTAAAAGAGGATTTCCTGTTAAATAATAGCACACTTAATCGGTTAAAAGCAATAATGGTAAATCACGCTGATGCTATGTGCAACCCTCTGTGTTAAGGTAGTGACAAAGTTGCTTTGGTGTTCTTCATAGGAAACGTGCAATGTTGGGTTGTGGTTTTGTTGCTTTTTTACAATTTAAAAAAGAGAGAAAAAGCTTGTGTTATACATGGATTCACTGGCATTGGTTAACAATGACAAGGATTACCAGTCCTTGTACTTTTGAGAATAAAAAGCTAGTTGTGAATAAGGAAGAATCCCACCATCTCCAGAGTTAAGGTGAAGTACTGGATGTTTAGTTGTAGACTCTTTTAATTCAACCCCTCCCAGGAAAGAAAATCAAGTATGTAACTTCGTACAACAGACCAAAGGCAAATATGTGGGATGGTTATTTCTAAAGCCAGCTAGCCAACTTTCAAGCTTAGCATACTGTTCTTAAAAATGATTAGAATCATACTATCAAGGAACTAATGTTTTTATCCCAAAGGAGGTTTTATAGTTGTTACAAGGCTTTTTTTTCTATCCATCTCAATCAGAAGGTAGTATGGGACACTTTTCCCTGATTTTTTTTGCCTGTAGCCAGAGGGGAAGACACGCAGCTAAATACAAAATGTACAGTGGGCTTTGTAAAACACTAGATCATCTGAATTTCATTATCTCCTTTTCGAAATTCTTCTAGGCTCATGAGATCTGCTACTCCGTGCTGTGTCTCTTCTCATATGTGGCTGCAGTTCGTGGGAAAGAGGCAGAAAACAAAAGCAAACCACCTCGACCAGTTTCCAGTTGATCTTGATATTGGAAAATACCTACCCTTTGGCACGTTGATAATGCAGTACTCCCATTTTTACTGCAGTTTCTGGAGCTCACTTTATTGTCTTCTATGAGAACTTGATTATTTATGTATGACCCTGCAAGTCTTTCCCCATAGAAAAACCTAAGACTTCACTGCTCAGTCTCCTTCTGAATTCGTTCTTTATGAAGTTTTTCTATCAGCTGTCAATCAGACAGTTTTGAGCATCAGTATCCAGCTGTGAGTGACCTATTCTGGCCATTCCTTTGGAATTCCCTTTTTCTTAAGATGACTAATGGCTTGAGTTTGGATGTTTTTTGTTTCTAGTGGCACTTGTTACAGATTAATCACTTTACAACTGCAGGCTTCTGCTTTCAGCTTCTCTGGTATGTGCACAGTGGAAGCGGTCTGCTCCTGCATGTTGTTTAAATGTTGTGTTTTTATTGTTTTCCTTCTGTGTTGTTCATCTTTACCCACCAACATGGAGTTCTTGTCACATAGTTCTTTCAGACCTTTTTGGGGGAGATGAACTGTTACAATAGTCTTAAAACACCACGTGAGAGTTGAAGTTTGGCTATTAAATTGGTCCATTTGTGGATATGACTGCTATTCCAGTGGGAAAAGAAGTGGAGAGAGAAACTTTGCAGGCAGTATATTGCGAAAACCCCTGACACCTCATGGATTCTGTGGATTTTCAAATGGGAGTTTAGGTAATATTTGTAGATTTATCCCAGCAGCAGAGCTGGCAAATGCATATAAGCACTACCCAAAGCAGTTAATCACAGGGGTTAGAAAATGCATAAGGAAGTGTAAAACTTGGGAACATTACTGGCAAAAGCAGGTGGCAGATCCATGTCTCTCTGGGTTCATAACACCAGGTATTTCTATGGCTATTTGGTGAATATGTTCAGAACCCAAAGGATTATTCTGTGTCCAGATTTTTTAAGCTATTGCTTTTTTTTTTCCAATCTCTACCTGTATTTCTCGCAAATCCTGTGTTACTATATAATGAAACTCCTGCAGTTCAAACTATCCATCACATTCCTTATTTTAAGTAGGCCGAATGTGAATGTTTTTTGCATCCTGTTTTTGTTCTTGAACTTACTGCACTTGTCTGGAAAGGTCTCAGGATGCTCAAAGCACAGACTGTCTAGAGAGAAATTGTTACATGTAAAATACCTGGAAAAAATGCTCTGATGCAAACTGATGTATTGTATGTTTTGACATAAAATTATGAGTAAATGCACCCAGAAATAACCCTTAGTCGGGGTATCTACTGTTTTGAATGGAATATACTAGTAATGGGTGAGGAAATGATGTAAATATTATAGTACCACATCTATTTATAGAAACTGTACAGCTCTCTGAATGTGAAAATAAAATGTCATTCAACCAGCAATTGGTTTTCTTCCTTCTGTCCTCTTCTGTTGATGCAACTTACTCTGAAATTAATGTAATTATATACAAAATACATCATACACATGTGAAATAATGAAAAAGAGAAAACTGTAAGTAGAAAATCTACATTTCTTTCCAGATAAGCAGTTGAAAGTTGTTTTGTTGGGTTGTGTTTTCTTGTATCATAACATGCATG
This sequence comes from Coracopsis vasa, assembly GCA_026283785.1. Taxonomy (NCBI): domain Eukaryota; kingdom Metazoa; phylum Chordata; class Aves; order Psittaciformes; family Psittacidae; genus Coracopsis; species Coracopsis vasa. The sequence goes on from JANHGB010127180.1 coordinate 24,139, forward strand.
TGATTTGTCTTTTAAAAAAAGTCTCTGAAAAACATGACTAGGCAAAACAGACACAGATGAAATAATATTGACTTTTTTTGCACACATGCATATAGAAGCAACATGTAAAGGATTTTTCATCTTTTCCTAATATAAAGGCAAAACTGAAATTGCCAAACCCTGAAATTAGCCTGTTTTGTTAGTTATCTTCTTTCTTTTTTCTTCTGAGACCACAAGTTTTCTTACAGGAATATCTGAATTTTTAGCAATTGCAGTATTGTTGATACTACTGTATTACAAGTACAGTTAAAGCTTAAATCACTTTGGCCTACAATAGATGTTCCATTTACTGCAATACTGGGTCCCACTTAGGTAGCCAGTTGTAGTTTTTAAGTTGTGATTATGGTAGCAGGCCTATTCATATTCAAACTGTTAACTTATAAGGAGGAGATTCAAACCATTAACTTATTCAAACCATTAATTTATGAGGAGATTAGAGTTTAAAATCATTAAATGCACAGCATCACTTACTATACACAGTTCCCTTTCTCCCCGTGTAGAAGCTGTATTTTTTCAAGTGTATTTTTCTGTGACTTTAAGTCATAAATTGCATAAACTTCTGTACACTATACTGCTGAGAAACTTCAGTCCGCAATAAGACTTTTAAAGCACTTGGTAGCAAAAAGGGCTCTCTGTCCCTTTTGATTGAATTCTTTTTAAGAACAGACAGGGCTGAGCAGTTGCAGCACTTGTTAAGTGTCAAAGAAGAATCAGTAACAACCTCAAGTGCACTGACACTGAGCTTCTGGTCTTTAGGTGAGAGCAACTGCCTTGGCTTCAAAATTGAGTACATTTTTGAAGTGTACAAAATATTTCTTGTACTTGCTGATGGTGACTTGGCAGGTGTCCTGCTAACTGTGGGAATGTATGTATTCACCTGAGACAAAGGCAAGCTGTGTAGTGTTTCCACTACTAAATGCACAGTGATGTTCTGGCTATACCAAATGAAGACTGGATTTAAAAGTGGTATAAAAGTGTAAGTCTTTTGGAATGTAGTCATCATGAGAGGTACATAAAACCTGGAGGAAAAAAAGAAATAGTGATTTGCATGTGTTTTGTGATGTCCCACTTATTTAGATCTTTAGGTAAGAATTCCTTAGCAGTAGTAAGAACTTTGAGGGTCCTAAAGCTTCCAGAACAAACGGAAGACTGAGAATAACTGGTGATAATTAGTGCTAGGAGGCTTAGAACAAAAGGAGTAATTCGGTTTTACCACTAGGAGGAGCCTGTGTCTCAGGTTTTAAGTATTTCAAGATGACAACCTTTTCACTTTAACACTTGTGGTATTTGTCACTGATGTGACAAAGATTTATGAGCTTGCCTTAAAACTTAAAGTATTTGCTCATCCTTAACAGGTTTCTTTTTCTGCTACAACTTGTTTGTGGAAGTTGGTTTTCGAAAACACTGTTAAGTGATCCTGCAAACGCTGGGGTTTGTGACTACTCCTTGTGGCAGTTTTAAAGGTTGTTACTAGTTTATCTGGTTTTTGGATCACAGGTCTTCATTGTGATGTTCCAGAAAGATGCCTTTGATTTGTTTGTGAATGCAGAGTCAGTCTCTAATATGAGTGGGTGCACATTTGAAAGATTAAAGGTTTTAACATCAGTGCCATAACAATGGTACCTATTAAGTGGTATTTATTAAAGATATATGGAAAAAACTTTGTTGGAGGAAAAAGTTCATTACTTTAAGGAAATCATTGTAAAAATTTCTTACACCCTGCTTCCTGCCTGCAGATAATCCCTACCCTTCTACTTTGACACTTTCATGATAGCAGAGTTTGTAAGATAAAAAGTTCATTTGGGTATTCAAAAGCTAAATTTCTAGTAAATGTAAATCATGAAGAATTTTGATTCCAACTAGAATTCTTTCTTAGTGATCAAAGTGGATGGAAAACCATTGCTCTGATTCTAAGCCTTCTTAGGAACCTTTATATTGCAAAGATACTGCAGATATTTCTAGAATCACACTGCTTATGCCAGAAGAGGGCTTTTGGTTCTTAATAGGAAGCAGATGCTTGCCCCTGTGTCAGGCATAGGCTCCTGTAACCACTGAATTCAGAACTAGACAGAGAGTAGATTCTAAGCTTCTCACAAAGAGAAATACTTACATCCCAGTTCCCCTGACTGACAAATGGGTCAAAGGCAGAAGATTTTGCCTCAGAAGTGAGATCTTCCTTCTGTGAGAAAAAGGGTTTCTGCTCAGCTTCAGTGGGATTTAGGAACTCCAAGTCTTAGACAAGCCAGATTTTGGCAAAAGACAGCTCCCAGCTCCTAAACAAGTGGGGATTAGAACCTAGAAGCAGCAGCTTTGCGCAAAGGACCTTGCCACACAAAAGGCAATACCAAAGAGCCTCTTGCTTTTCCAGAAGTTACAATTCTGCCGGAGGCATCTGCTTCTCACAAGGGCAAGACATTTCCAAACAGCTGAGGGTTATCATTTTGCTTCTGCTAGCAGCAATGGCTTCATTCTACCCTTTAATGCTCTTGTAGGATGTTCAGTGTGAGCAACAGATTTGAGTTCCTACAGCCATTCCCAGAGCGGGTATTTCACAATAAATAGCAGTAGGTGTGTGACCCATCTTTTCTATATCTGAAGGTTTAAAGTTTGCTGTTGCTGACAAATGAGGTTTGAGTGCAGTTGAGTACAAACCAGATGTAGAGAGGACCTCTGTCAGGCATATTCTGTACCCAGATATGATAAAGATCAGCTCAACGTTTACACCAGGATCAGTGAAATCATAAGCTGATTTTCTGTTTACAGGTGCTTAGTATAACTGTAAGATATAAGTTCATTTTCTGTTGCTGGGTGTACAACATTTTGAAATGTCTAGCATTAACTTTGTTTTAAAGGATCAGTCCAACAAAGAATCATATGTACAACAGCCAGGGGCAAACAGTCCTGCTTTTATTTGCAACAGTTACTATAGTGATAAACGTGGTTTAGGAACCTACATAGAAATAGAAATCCCCTTCTCCCAGAATAGCTGTACATAAAAAGGAACAAACGGTGGCAGGAAAAACAGCAGTAGAACTCTATAAACAGTTGCTTCCTTCAAGTATGTGAAAACTCTAGTTCTGTATTTTGATCCTTCCACTCTTTTTTACCTTTTCAGTTTGTCTTACTAACTCTTGTGAGTGCCAGTCTCTCCACAGTGCTCTGGGTACCAAAGTGCTCTCTTCTTCCCTTTTTAACTGTCTCCCTGCTTGGATTTATTGCTGTTTCCTCAGTATTTCTTGGCCTATACTCTCTTCAGGCATCCAGGCTCAGTTCTGCACCTCAATTTGTTTCCAGCTGCTTCTCTTTGTGTTTTTTCATTTATTTTCACATGTTCTTCTCACCAATCTAACCATCATCTGACCCAGCTTCTTTGCCCAAACAGTTCAGACCTATGTTCTTCCTTATTCTGTTCAACCAGCTTCCAGTCATGGTCATCTTCCTCTGTGCTGTTCTTGCCAAGCTCTTGGTTATCTTCTTCCATCCCTCAGCCTCATTCCACTCTTACTCCCTTTGTGTTTAAATATCATTATTTTTGGTGAACTGCTGAAGAGTGCTATAGAGGAAACTGTCTTAGTTCTGCTGTTATGCGATAGCTCCCAGCAGCAGCTCTTCCTTGATCTCCTGGTTAGAAATAGCCTAACCATTTAATCTGATACTAGAAATAAATGAATTTGTCTAAAATAGACTTGTAACCTAAAAACTTTTCTAAATTGTTATTTTTTTTCAGTGCTGTAGGAAACAAAAATGAGTAAGAGGAAAGATCATGCTTTGTAAATGTGTATTACTGTTATCCCCTCCCCCCCCCCCCCTTATACCAGTGAGGAAGAACAAATCCTGTTTCCAGGTAGAAATTTTTTAGGAATTTCCTATGATCAAAATCTACTATACTTGTTTTTTTTTTTTAAGGCAGCATATACATGCACTGACATAGAAAGCAGAAGAAAAGCTTTTTTGGCCATATTATTTTTACTGTGTTTGGTATATGAAAACCAACAGTAAACAACAAAACTATATTAGAGAGTTATATAAGTATTCAGTCTTTTCATGATCACACTTCCCTGCAATAGATCTCGATTACTGGGGCAATCATTAGCTTTATGACAGCAAGAAAATGCAAAGTTACTGAAGGTTAAATTACGTTCATCCACGCTCTGGGTTCCTATATTTGGGTTCCACAACTTACACTTCCAAGCAAAACAATGAAAACTAGGTATGATAGTCTTTATATTTGTTAAATAAACCACAATGAATATAAAATCAAGTTCAGATGATTATCCATGGAGAAGAATTAAAAAGGGACACACCATTTTTTTTCCACCTTATATCAACTTCCATACATTTTCACATCTGCTGCTATTTTATGCTTATTGGATTAGTCACTGTTTTGGATTATGTGTCTTTTGTAAAGCTATTCTAATACAGAACTATGGCAGAAATGTGTTCATAGCTATGACTGCGGTTTCAGGGCTGCTTATTGTCAACATTTCTGTCTGGCACAGAAAGCAGATGTAGATGATCTTTTTCCATATCAGGACCTAATAAATGAAGCTGTTCTTATCTGTTGCTTTTAAACTTTCACCAGTTCAACCTGTTTTAAGATGTGTTGCTTATGCAGACTGCTGCGGGGACCCTGCCCAAAGGCAAGTAAAGGATATCTCAATGACAGCTTTTGTTTCCCTAAAATAGAGTTCTGTGGTTGGGAAGCACTTGAAAGGTATCAGTGGGGCTATTTTTGATCTCATCAGACTGTTCAGACAAAATTCATTCGTAAGGAGACAGGAATGGCTTGTAGTTCTAAACCTGCTCTAAGACAATGTGTTAGTGACAATGCTGTCTTCTAAACACATTCAAGGTTTTATTTCAAAGTAACTCTATGATAAAAGGAACAAAAGACTTTTCTGATTTCCAGCAACATCTTTTCCCTTGCTGCTCTCATTTGAATGACTACATGAAGGAGAAAATGCTACCAACTAGTGTTTTCTTGTATTTGTATTCATTTTACTCAATTGTAGGTGTTCCTTGGAATAGCCAACACTATGATCCTTTCTTAGAAGGAATGAAACCTGCAGGTGAGGTTTGCTGAAACTGTCTTAAATATCAGTCTAGTCCTGCACTGAAAACCTTTGTACAATAATACAGATTTAGATAAGAGGAGAAAAATCTTCCCTGTGACAATGCTGAGGCGCTGGCACAGGGTGCCCAAAGAAGCTGTGGCTGCTCCATCCCTGGCAGTGTTCAAGTACAGGTTGGACAGGGCTTGGAGCAACCTGCTCTAGTGGAAGGGGTCCCTGCCCGTGGCAGGGGTTTGGAACTGGATGAGCTTTAAGATCCCTTCAACCCAAACCACTCCATGACATCATAAAAACATATTTAGTAGTTGGCATCCCTTCTGCAAGAGTAGCTCTAGTACTAGAGCATATACCTGGATTTACAGTGGCTTCGGATGAAATACTAGGGTCACTTTTATTAACAGTCAGAAATCTAATGTTCAGGAAAGAAGCAATAAACATGTTTGTTCTGCATCCGTTTCCATGGATATGCCAGTTAGTTTTCACCTAATAGTCACATATTTGTGATAGAAGCTCCACCAGACGCAGCCGCTGTTGTGACTTCAGCATGGACATATGTGTTACTCCTCTTTAGCACCAACGGATCCACGTCTCATTTTGCAATGGGAAGAACTAGTTATCTCCATGGGGAGCCATCAGTGAATTCACACCCACCTTTGGCCTAAGCCCGCAGAGTTAAAGCTGGAGGAGGCACAGGATGAGCCCCTGCACGCATTAATCCTTCCCTGTGCTCCCACCGCGGTTTGAAGCGCTCTCCTTCCGCCCCGGCAGCGATCTCTGCGCCAGGAGCTGTCGCTGGAGCCCCTGGAAGAGCTCCCGGCGCTGAGGGGACGCCAGAGCGCACCAATGGCCGCGGCAGCCGGGGCCCGCTTGGGCGGGAAACGTCGCGCCTGGGGTGGGGGCGCCATCGCGGTCCTTTACCTCAGGGGCCCAGTCCGGGTCCGGCCCCGATCCCGATCCCGGTACCGGCCTCCGGCCCTCCCCGTACATCTTCGTGTAACTGCCTGTGCCCTGGCAGGAGCGGAACGAGAACAGCCCTGGAGGTGGGGATGCCGACACGGGGGGTGATGGTGCTGTGCCGGCCGGCTGCTGATGCTGAGGTAACCTAATCAGGTCCCATGGCGGGGCACATCCTAAATCCACCTCACATACCTGCTACAGCTCCACTACCCATAAAGTCAGGTGTTGATGTTTAAGGCAATCTCACCCCCATCACCGTTCTGAAGTTCAGGCTGTGACTATACTGAAGGAAGCTCAATTTGTGCCTTTTAAGTAAGTTTTGGGTAGTGTTTTACAATTTACACAAAAGTGTTTTACAAAATTTGCATATTTTACAATTGTAAATTACAATTTACAAAATTTGGGTAGTGTTTCACAATTGTAATTTACAATTACAATAAGAAAATAGTTGATACAGGCTTGAAGGAGCCTATCTTCCGTTAACTCAATTTTAGAATTGCAATTAAAACCCATGATTTTCTTAATGTATATTATGCTTTGGCTTTTGAGTTTATTTTTTTCTTATGGGTTTCATACACTGTTTTTTAATTTTATTGTTATTTTTGTGGGGCACTGGTCAACCATGAGCTCATTTTGCTGTCATTTTTTGCTCACAGAATAACAGTTGGGATTTGAGCACTGAGGCAATGTCAAGTAACTAAAGGCAATGAGGAGTTCTGGTAAGCTTTGCTTGCATTTTACAGTTTAAGTCCATTTTATAGCTTTTATAAAGAGTACTCAGTGAACCTTCCCATTGTTGGGAGCAAGGAAACATTGTTTACTTACATTATTTACAAACAGTGCTGAAATACAGGATGAAACACAAAAGAATTGATGCTCTGGTGCAAAATATGTGTTATCTTGGGCTACAGTGTCAGCTGAGGCTTTATTTGTCTAGGAGGCAATGCCACAGTGAAAGGACTGAGCTAGTAGAAGTAGAATCATAGAATCATAGAATAGTTAGGGTTGGAAAAGACCTTGAGATCATCAAGTTCCAACCTCCCTGCCATGGGCAGGAACACCTCACACTAAACCATGTCACCCAAGGCTCTGTCCAGCCTGGCCTTGAACAACGCCAGGGATGGAGCATTCACAGCTTCCTTGGGCAACCCATTCCAGTGCCTCACCACCCTTACAGTACTTAGTACTAAGTACTTAAGTACTAGAAGTGTTATTTGCTGTCTTAATATCTTGAGGTTAATTGATGTTTCTTTAAGTGGTATCTTAGTTTGTGAAGCCCTGGGCTAGCTTGGCAGCTCTGTGCTGCATGAGCATCTTTAGTAATGCTTTGCAACATCCCTGTGCTTCAGCTAAGACTTACATGTGTTAATTCAAAGCACCTAAGTATTTCTATTCCTGGTACATAGTTAACAGTATTGTCTGACAGAACTGCACAAACACTGAAGTGGCAGCAAACAGGATGAATTGATAAGTTTTAAATTGACATTGTGGTAGCATCAAAAGTGAAAGTCAATTTCACATCTAACTGGATAGCAGTAATAGGCCTAAAGTGGTTATGTTTGTTTAAGTTACATATACTCTTCACATTGAAGCATCTTTTACTTGAGTGATAACAGTTTTTTGTCTCAGGGAAACTACTGAAAGGACTTCAGTGGGGCAATCTGCCATTAACAAATATTAACCTTGGATAAGTTGACTTTGATTTTAGCTGAGTACCCTTCTTTGTTCTGATACCATAATAAAGTAATCAAAATACACATCTGATCATCATCAGTGTTTTTATTATGAAGATGTGTTTGCTTGTTTAATACAAGCAACACGCTGTGTCAGACATGCCTTCCATCTCAACTGGCATGTTGGAGGCAGTGCAGTAGTATTACTTCAGTTCCTTTGTGCTGATTCTTCCAAAAGCAATGCTTCCTGGTTTAATTTCATCTTCCCACCTTCTCTCGTACTGTGATCGTGGAAAACTACTTTCCAGCCAGAAATTGCTAAATACTACTGCAGGTGCAAAAAACCCACCCCAAATACTATTCCAACTAGTAGGTGAGAAGCCAGAAATGCTGTTGTGTGACTTGATTAGACACAATTATCTGCCAAAATTCATACATACCATTCATAGACTTTCAAAAGCCTTCAGCAGTATTTGATGACAGTGTTCACTGCATTCATCACAAACTTTTGTGGTTTAAAATCTTTTATGTGCAACTAATCTTCTTTGCTACATCTTTCACTGCTTCATCTGATGTACAAAATTCCCTCTGTAGGTTAGTATGATGTCTATGATTGCAGAAACATCTAATAACTGGAATTCTATGCTGGTGTCTTTTAAAAAGCTAGAAAACCAGTAATGAGTAATTATCAAAGAAACTACTTCTACATAAAGCAGAGCAGTGGCTTTAGCCAGAGATTCTCAGATGGTGTATTTCAGATGTGGGTCTGCAAAGATCTTCTGAGGGACACAGAAGTGAATATTTCAAGCACTGACAAAGCAGTAGAAATGAAGATTACTTTCTGTTGTGCGAATATCAGTATAATGAAAGGCAATTAAATATTACAAATAGTTTGTTACTGTTTCATTATTCTGAAAATGGAGTGAACTGTAGAAGCAGGGAACTTACGTTCATTTCAGACGTTAGGAATGGACTGGGTTTGCATGTAATTGTAATGTTTGGATGTTTTTCTGACATGTCTGTAATGATAGGGGGAAGTTTCATCTTGATTTCCCTGAATTTCTTCACAGGGAGATTGGGGCAATGTAACTAAAACAGATGTATAGAAAGAGGAAATACTGTCTGAAAATATGCTGATTAAGCAGGACACTACAAGACACTGACTAGTACACATCTATTAAATGACTTTTAAGATGAGCAGGACTCCTAAATGTAACTGACATTATCCTTCATTAACTTCTTCAGTTCTCTTCAAGTTCCACTCCAATGCTGAGACAGAGAATGGGGACAAGGATTTATTGTCAAATACATCACCTGATTGTTGATTACAGCTATTTATTTTTTTTTTTAAGTCTAAAATGTACATTCTAAATGCATTGTGATTTTAAGTCTGCTTGCTTGGTTAAAGTAATGCACACAGGTTATTGCTACTAGTTAGCTCTATTTTAATAGACAACAGTCTCCTAGGAGGAGTGATTGTAGTGAGTTAAGGAAAAAAGTCAACAAAGTGTTCTGTTATTCTTACGGATTTTTGCACTGGCACAGTGTATTAAATGTTGAGACCCAGGAAATCCTGACTGGAAAATAAGCCAAGTAAATGACCTCACAGGAATGTGATCTTAGTATGATTATTGAAAAACCAGAAATCAAAACAGGCACACACCCCCTGGCAATGTTATAAAAATTCCATGAAGTCTCTAAAATATCTAAGGACTGTTTAATCTTATATCTAACCAAGCAGCTGTTATCGAGCTGAATTATTTTGTTTCATACCTTGACTTGCAGATGAATTGACATTCAGAGTTTTACTGAGGTGCTGGAAAATGGAAAAAAGAAAAACAAAGATTTTGGATGTTAAAAGATGCTAATTTTAAATTGAGAATTGGTGCTGAAGGTGAAATATGAAAGCTTTTTAGTAGTTGTTTTTATCTGATACTTCGAAGGAGATTTGATGTTCCTAAAGGAAGCTTCATTAAACTTTGAGTTGTCTGCACTGTACAGTCTGGCACTGAAAAGAAATAGTCAAGCTAGCCACTGGACTGGATGTAGTGTGCATTACTGCTGCTGCACAGATTAACTGGACATTTCAGAATGCTTAGTCTGAGATTGTTATTGTAATAGTGCAACTAAATTTCCTGCTGCAATGACCCCAGTGAGGATATCAGTGCACAGCACTGCAGGGTGTACTGTGTACATCTGCCTGACTTGCAGAGCAAACTACTGAACACTGTACTGTGTAGTAATGCCTTCAGGCTTGCTGTGCTGAAGGCACATCTCCATCAATGGCTGTTAAGCAGGTCACTTACACAGCTTTTTCTGGTTTTGATGAGCATTTAAAATGGGATTATATAGGTTTGTATTGACAAATAGATACATTAGTAGCAGCTTTAACAAAAGTATTTAGTATTTCTCACTCTGTTTATAAATGTGTGACATTTTCCTGCCCTTTTGACAAACAAAATCATCAATGTTTGAAAAATGTTTGTGTTGTAGCATGAACAATGGCTAATGACTTAATTTAAAACCTTCTGTTACAGAGTATGACATAAAGGGTAACAAAATTATCCACAATGCAGCATTTGTAGATAGACCTCTATTCCAGTGCTAAGAATCTTCTTGAGAAATACTGTTAGAAGAGTAATAATTATCCACCTTCAGACCTGTATTACCTGGCAAGTAACCTAATTCTAACCTGACATATTAGAATGAAAACCACAGTCCTGCTGGTACTTAACAAGCTTTTCACATATCACCAAAGAAGTCAGGGTTAGAGAAAGGGGAACGGTGATTTCTTTATTATTATTATTATTATTATTATTTTACTTATCCATTATTCTTTCTTCATTGAAGTGTTAGTGTTACCCATAAGATTCATCTGATTACCTCTGACGTCCAGTCTGCACTCTATTTCAGCTTCACCACACTCATTAACAGCTTTACAGGTATAACAGCCACCGTCAAAGGGAGTGGGTTTCCGGATCTCCAGGGTCAGCACACCCTGTTTACTGAACATGCGGTATTTGGCATCCCCAGAGATATCCATTTTGTTTTTGTACCAGAATATCTTTGGCTGAAGAACACAAAAGAAGAATTTTAAAATAGGAGGTAGAAAATAGAAGACCTTTTCCATCAAATGTTTATGCATTATGAGGGCTATATGTTATACATCAGTGTTAACAGTTTCTCAAGGAACCCTTCAGTCAGAACAAACTCATGAAACTAATAATTCAAACGCTTGGTGTTTTCTTTAACTCTGAAATAGCACGTAGAGAATGTTGGTCTGTTCCTTATTTTATTGCAGTTTTTACAAAACCCTACAAACTGCCTACAAATAAATTCCTTCAGGATTTTATTTATTAAAATAAATTTGAATGCTTCAGGTATCTTACAGGAGGGAAATTGGACTGCGCAGATTATTAGAGTAGAAGTGTCATAAAGGTCCATGGGTGTTGGGTAGCCAACTTGAGATGTCAAGTTTTGGGCTGGGAAAGGATTTTTCAAACCATTTAGCATATCTTTAGCAACTGAAGGAATTTCAAACTAAAGATCCTGTTGGCTGAGCAATAACGTGGATGCTGTGTACCAATTCAAGCTGTTGTGTTTTGTTTCAGAAACCTAAAAATGTACCTTTAAATTTTGTAAATGAAATTTTGAAAAGGAAAAATCTGATATAAAGCCAACTGCTTTTGTTTATTTCAAGCTCATTAATACCTATAGTGAAGAGACAGGCTTTAAAGAGTAGAAGACCAATCTCTCCATTCATCTGTTTTACTTTCAGACCTAATATCTTCTGTTTCTTCACCATAATAAAACTACTGCCCTGTTTTGTAGAGTGCTTTCAAATCTACTGAATCACTTGTGTCTGACCTGTGATATACATTCAGTGCATCCCAGTTGCCATGCTTAATTTTCTTTAAAGATATCAGCTGGAGATTTTCCTGTCTCAACATACTTGTTGCTTTTTCTATAGCCTCTTGATGTTTCTGGGTATATGCCTTTTATTTCAACACTGCTACCAGGGCATGAATATTGGCTCTGATTGAAATAGTAACTTTTTCATGCCATGCAGATCATATCTGAGATATGCTTGATAATCTGTAGTTGTTCAGAACTGGAAAGCTCTACCAATAGAAGCCACTCTCTGTGGAGAAGACCTGTTCTAGTGTTGTGCCTTAGGTACAGAAACTTTCTGTTAAGGGTAATTTGGGCAACGCAAATTCAGAAATGTATCTGGAAAAGCTGCTTTAAGAGCATTAAATGTACTGAAGGATGCATTTGTGTGCTTCGGAGTAGTGCAGAAGGAAGAACCAGTGTGCTCAGATTCAAAAGCCTGCAACTGCTGTATTTAACAGCTGTGAAATATGCAGTTTTCTTAGAATCTTAAAACCATGGAAACGGGATGAAGTGGATACAGATGCACAGAAAGGTCAGTAAACCGATAGGGAATATCATTACTAACACTGTCATTTCATGATTAATCTTAACTGGAGTAGCTCCTGGAGGATGGATTTTGCCTGGAGTTGCTGGTATTTCTTTTATAATGTTCTTGTTCTGTTGCAGCTATTTACTTGGGTATGCTGCCTTTTTATATATGAGTTTTGCCCGGAGCTCTTTCAGAATCCAGTGAACTGCAGCAAATGGTTGTATTAAAACTATCATCTTGTTTGGAAGGGTAGTTTGGGGGGGGGTGTTGTGGTGTAATTTAAACATTGAATATTTACCTTACATTATTTGCTGTGTAGCTATCAGATCCTTGTGCAGGCATGATGAAGGGAGAGGAGCTGGAAATAAGCAGCCAGAAGGGGAAGGGAAAAGGAATACTGCATTTTTTGTGATTGTACTAATTTAAATTTATGACAAGATTATGTCATAATATGGTAAATTCCTTCACTGCAGACAAAAAGCCTATTTCCTTTTTTCGAGAAACCTAAATTTAGCTCCTAGCTGATACAGTTTTTTCTGCTTGTTCCCGACTAACAAAAATGTACATCTTTTTGTTCTCTTCAAAAAGACCTCAACAAATATATTTAGACTGAGAAAATATTCCTGTGAGACTGGAGAGAGGAGAGGGGAAACAAAAACCCCAAAACCTCACATGACAGCAGGTCTTAGTCTAGATAATCTTGTAAAATAGCTCAGACTCTCAAAAAGTTCTGTGGATGTACTGACATAACAGAAAAACTGGTGTCCCTACATATTATTTGTGTCAGTGGAAGAGGAGATTACATTAGCTGCTGTTTTCTTGAAAGACTGAAGAGAATATACATTGTCAGATACATTTTTGTTGTTGTTTAATGACTAGATTTTATGTCCACGTGGTGCATTTTCAATGGTGTGGTGTTACCATAAGCAATGACTGTCCTTTCCTCTGTCTCCTTTACTGTATTGCCCACTTGTTCTGTGCACAGCCACCCAAATGCTTGCACCAGGCATTCTAGTTAAACATCAGTTATGAATGAGGTGGGAGATAAAAAGCCTTTTTCTTAACACAGTCATGTTGTACTCCAGTCACACTGAACTGGCATGAATTCTAAGGCAGCATCTTGGCTTGTTGTAACAATATCAGGACAGTTGATGTAATCTGTACCTTGGGGATTCCTCTTACAGCACAGCTGAGTGTGGTGTTGTATCCTGCAATCACTGAACGGTTTATTAAAGGGTGAGTGAATTTAGGAGGTTCGGAGAAGTCATGTTCTTTATAAGTAGGTGGCTTATAAGTGGTGCCTGCAATTCAAAGAAACAAACTATTAAGAACTGTGTTATCAGTTTTGTTGACTTGTGTACAATCTCTCAATTTGCCTGTATGATTTAAAGAAGCATCAAAGCTATGGCTTTTATGATACCACAAATCTTTAAATTCACTTCACTTTAAAACATGTCTAATGTTTAATGCTTTAGTTAAAGTAAAAACTCCTGGCAGTCATGAGGTTTCAGCTTCTGTTACAAATATGAAAGCCATATGGCTGCAGGGGAAGTCTTAAACTTTTAATCCCAGAATGTAAACATACCCCCCCCAGTTGTATTATTTTAAGAAAATAACATATTTAATCACATAGTCTTCCTAAACTCTTTTTGAACAGATGTGCATGTTAGTACAGGAGACCTGCCTAGATAAAGGCTCTTGATGCTAAAATGCAACAAAAATGTTAGCAGTTTTCTCAGAAAAATATTACTGCTA
>JANHGB010127180.1:38067-148283 GCA_026283785.1 Coracopsis vasa
TAAAATACTTCGTAAGTGCTAGTTACTGAGTAATGACAATATCTCCAGTGGTCTGTCTAGTAATACTGTATTTTCCATTTACCAATGCATTACTTCTGGTACTTAGCAGCTTTTGTGATCTCTCTTTTAAAGAATGTGTTACCTGTTTTTTGGATATAGGCAGGCTTTTTGGTGGTTGCAGCAGTTTCACTCAATCCACACAGATTTTCACTGAAGATGCGGAAAAAATACTCATTTCCCATAATCAGGTCTGACACTACGCAGTTTGTGCGACGATAGTGATCAAACACTGTATACCATTCCTGTAACAAGACTACACTGTTTAGAAAGATGATATGAGAGGTCGGATATGGTGCTAGTTTTGTTATGGGCAGATCCTTCTTGCTACAAGGAAAAGACAGGTATTTAGCACTAGCCTGTGAAATTAACGTTATGTTGCTACCCATGAAGATTGACTGATCTATTTTCTTACTAGATATGATAGATGTACACATCTATCAATGATTACTTGCATTTTTAAAGAAAAACTCCACAACTGTACATTTTAGCGCTGTTCATATCTGGGAAACCTGATACAAGATGTGTCCTCAGAAGGTGACTACTTGAAGGGGACTTCCATGAGAGAGATTTCCCAGTTTGACTGGCATACATACCTCTCCCAGTATATACACTCGTATCTGAACATCTGAATTCAAGTCTAACTCTTTCTCCTTCCCCTTCAGCTTTTCCCTGCATGTATGAAAAATAGAATTCCAAATAAAAAATTTATAATTCTACCTTCTGAGTAGAGCTATCTGTCCAGTCACCACCAGAAATAGGAAGCTAAGTCTCTCTTTTTATATTCTCTACTGGGCATTTATACATTTCTATATTTAGCCTTTTACTTCTTTTTAGATTTTGTTTTTTGATGTTTATCTGCCTCTGATATGCCATAGGACACCTTGGACACCCAAATGGGTCATGAATTCAGCTCTTTTCCTCAAGTCTCTGCTTCCCCAGAGCAGGCAGCTGTTTAAATTCCATACAAAGTCACTGACTCAGTGCTATTTCTTACCATTGTCTTTTTGTCAGCTTTCTGAACTGTGTAGCCCAAGATCTGTGCATTGCCATCGTCTTGTGGAGGTGACCACTCCAGGGCTGCATTAAATCCCCAAACATCTACAAGCTTTACATCATGTGGAGGACCAGGCTTGTCTGCAGGGGGGACATGAAAAAAAAGAAACAAACTTAGCTTTTGGTTCAAGATCTAAGAACTTTGTCATTTCTTCCCATGCAGGGAAAAAATAGATCTTGATAGCAATCTATAATTGTTCCATAGCAATACACCTCATTTATGTGAAGTTGAAGCTGTAAACAGGAAAGCTGGGATGTTTTCAAATGCCCTCTTAATACTCTTGTGAGTACTCTTCTGAAACCTACTGAGAAATAGGCAATGCAGTAGAATTAGTAGCAGGAACCAGACAAATTCTTCCTTAAAATGGCATAAGAAGTTTATGTTGTTTGGATGGATGTGATTAAGTCTTTAACTACAGTTTTACTACTTGCTATGTTACCTCAGTGCAATTTCTCAGCCATTTAGGTACTCTGAGAATAATATAAATAACAAAGTATTTATATTATAAAATAAAATATATGTGTATATATTCCTCTCAGCTAAGGAAGGCTGAGATTTCGGAATATTCCCGACTTGTAAGGCTTTGTAAAGGACAATCTTTCAAAAGGTAGAGATAGACAGACAAATTTGCTAAATGGATGCCTTGTTTGCAGTAGTGTTTGTATATGTGACAAACCCTTTCTCTTTTTGGATATGCATTTTAAGCAAAACTGATTTGTTCCCTTTTAGTTGAGCAAGCTGCCCAAGAAGTAAGTTTAATACCTACCCTCCAACTCTGACTTGTATTAATCTCTGTGATAAGATTAGTTGCTTTTTTTAGCCATTTTATATAGGAAATAACTCTTTGACAATGGCATATATATGTGTTTTTATGCCTCTCTACAGTACCAGACAGTGGATGAAAGATCTTTGATACAATGCTGTCAGAGCAGTGTGCTAGAATCTAGAGTCAGCAACCGGTTTCAGAAAGGTGCTTTAGTGTGTAGGGTGCACTACTTTGCTTTACCCGAGTCCTTTGGGATTACTTTGCTTTAGCTGCTATTTACTTGTTTTGCTGTAGCAGAACTGCAGCATCCTCTTGAGCAGCAGCAGCTGGTGACATTAAGACATATTTGCTCCAGTTTGTACTCCTTTCTTGTTTGCCGTTGGCACCACTGCATACCCCTTCTGCCAACATTGCTTTATAAAACTTAAAGCAGGATACAGTCAGTGCTATATTTTTTATTCCAAAGCATTAAGTGTTCTGTTTAAATACCCTTTTTGTGCCACAATACATGTTCTAAGAATGTATTGATACACTGGAGAAAATCTGGGATGACAGTATGAAAGTGTGGGGAAAGAAAAATAAAAACAGTTATGAAGAATGTTAAATAGAGCTGTGATAAGGAGAAATAGAAGAGTGCTGGCTCAACATTAATGAAATCTGAGAAGATCTCATAATATATCTTACAAAATCCCAAGGGAAGTTACTGAAAATCTGGCCTTGAATTCCTTTAAAATGACACTAGGAAAGACTAGAAATTGTATAAGTGAAAATAAGCCTCCACTAAGCCTCAAGCTAACTAGACAGTCTTAACAGAGTAAGGCATTAAACCTGAATGTTCCAAATTCACAGGACTGTGTCTTGTCATTTCTAATTCTCAGAACAGTAGAGGTATATTAAAAAACAAATCTTTGAAGAGCTGTGGGACACACAGGTAATGCACCTCCCTCCAAAAGGCTCTAGGACAGAGATAATTCCAAGCTGGGAAAATACAGTGGGAAAATGAAGTGGTGTGCTGGCCCTGCTCTGAGCTTTGTTCTGGTCATCTGCTATCAACCATTGCTGGTGAAGGGATTCTGAGGCAGCTGGATCTTTGGATTACCTCTGATTGGCCGCTGTTTTGTTTCATATGATATTTTGATGTTGCCAGGTTCTTACCTATGATTTGTATTGTTATTGCAACTTTATCAGTCATGTTTTCTATCTGAAGAGTGATTTCATATGCTCCTGAGTGATGAAGCTCTGCCTTTCTGATAAAAAGGATTGTATCCGTGTTGCTGTTCCGAATTCCCACATCTTTGGAGTCTAGAGGTTGACCATCTTTCAACCAAATGATTTTGGGTCTTGGTTTACCCTGAAAAGAAAAAAAAAGTAATAATTATTATTTTCTAGGCTATCATAGCTTTCCATTTTCCTTTTTATTCCCTGTTCTTTAGTGATCTCTAAGTCTAGAAAGCCTAATTTAATTTCTAGAGCTGAGATAGTAAACTCTCTAAATACTTTCCAATACCAGTTTTCTTGCAGACAAATATTTGCTCCCATGTGTGTGGTTTAGGTGTGGTTTAGTGACACCATGCCCTAAGGATGCCATTTAGTTAGAGAAGAGACTGAAGTTGTAATGAGAACAAATCTAGAACAATATTCTCATGCTGGTCTGGTCTCTTTACCAGGCATGTGTGAAGCCAGCAGTTGATCTGGCTTGCTTTGATTATTATTAAGTAACAGAATTCTTTAGTATCTGAGGAGTTTATTAACTTTCTTTCCCTTCTCCCTTTCTTAAAACATTTGATTCTCTATCCCCAGGGATTTTTAAGATCTTTAAAGAAATTATTATAATCTTGAAGTTTTTGGATGAGAAACTTACTGTATTAATTCCTTCTGCCCTTCTGCATTGCAAAAATTGCTTTGGTGACTGTCATCCTAAATCATCAGTGTTGCTACACTCATGGAAGACAATTACATCTGTGGTTTACATCACTGTCACTCAGCCATTTCCAGGAAAACTGTTAGATAATAGTTCTTCAAATGCTGTTTGAGTGCTACTTCCACAGTACAGGTCCAAACCAAGAATCCCAACAGAGCAGAAAAGGGCCATATCATATTTCTTAACTGTATTAATAGTCAATCTAGCAGAAAATAACTTGGGTTTTTTTTTAAGTTTCTGCCAGATTAGCATGGTGAAACAGTGCAGCACAGGGTTAGGTGAATGCCAGGAGCAGCTCAAATGGGTGGGGAGGGCAAATGAGACCATCCAAGCCAGCAGCCAGGCTGCCCTAGAACTCAAGTCTAAGGACATATACTGCCCTCCACCTCTAGTAAACATCAGAGAAAACCCTCTAGAAGGCTCCTCAGTTCACTGGGTGTCTGTAACATGCCTTATAAGACTATTTCCTACAGGGGGAAATGAGCATACTCAGACTCATGGTTTAGGTGCCAAAGGCAGGCAGAATAAAAAGAAATCATTGTGCTTTGCTGCATGTTTGTTTCAGGTTTATCTGGTATTTGCTCAGTGAGTCTGTGGAGCATAATTTTATTTTTCTGTGATATTAGAAAAAAAACTTTTCTAATAAGAGTCAGGCCAAGATCTGTCTAAAAGAACACTTAAAGGACTTCTAAAACACCTAGGAAAGCTTTTCTTTAATTGATGTTCTTTTTTCCAGTGTTGAAGTCATCAGTTGTATTGTAATTGATTTTACATCAGGGCTGTTAATAAACCCTGAGTGAGCAATGGGTTTGGATCTTCCGTTTTTCCCATCTGGTAACTAATTTTCTTACTGCTTTCTGCTGTACAGTCACCTCAGGCCTGTAGCGCTGAAATATTATATACCAAATTATTTTGTCTAGTTCCAGTGTACTTTCAACCTGATCCCATGTCATACAAGCTGTACAAATACCTGTTAGAGGAAGACATGTCTTCCCTTCTTCAGCTAGAAGGTATAGTAGAAATTCTTGAATAAGTAAAATGATGTGTTTTGGTGTTCTGGGGTGGTTTGGGTTTTTCCCATATCCATGTCTATTTATTCGTGAACTTGACAAGAATTGACTCTATCTTACTTTCCAAATAGGTTTTCAGACTGATTACAAGATTTAATAATTCTTGATGGATTGAGTAATGAGGTGAGCCAAGGATCTGGCCCTAAATATCTCAGCAAAAATGGGCATGAGAAACCATAGCATTATCTTTACTGTAAGACATATCTTGATTATAAATCAAGCTTTGGTACTGCTGGTGTTCTGGTGTGGTTGGTCAGATACGTTCAGTCACAGCACCTCCTTTTTTGAGGTGCAATGAGTGCCAGTGAAAGGTTGCAAGTGTTAAAAGTGTTGGTTTTCATATACTCATATTTATAGACTGTGAAAAGCATAAACAGATAGAAAGCATGTTCCTAATACATATCTCAGAGGATTGGATTTCTGCAATGTGTAATAAGTAATCCGAGAGAGAACAGTGATTGACAGTGGGTAAATAGCACATCAGAGAAAGTTCAGGGAGTTTATGGGAGGGGAAGAACAAATGGAAATGCTTTTACGTATTTATATTCACACAAACATGATTGGCAAGATGACTGCTTCGCAATACTGTGAATTTTATCCCCTAATAGCACAGGATATCCCATCAATCATGTCTCCACGTAGTTAATTTTGAAACAAGAGTGTGCTGATTTTCTTCATTTCAGCAGAATGTCCCACCTGCTTAATACACTCAACAGAAAAGGGGTTAGTGATAATGTTGTACTTATTATTTTCTATATGCTTTAATCTAAAGATTTGCAAATAGCATTTACCCCAGGATGCCTTGACAAGGCATGAAATAGAATTTAGCATTAAATGACACAGTAGTGACCTCAGATGTCACTGTCAGGGTTGCACAGACACTGAATAGGGGGAGACACTGACTTACACTTTAGTTAGATAACGTGCTGCCTGCTCGTGTTCCCTAGCTCAGGGTTCACAGTAATTCCCATGTTTATGTAATTTTCTCCTATATTCTTTTTATAATTTGAAGATTATATTCATATCTAATGAGTCTTTTTCTTCAAAAAATGGTCAGTGATCTAAACGGTTTCAAAATGTAAAGTGAAATGTTCTCTTTGCTTTTTTTTGGGCAAAGATCATCAGTTTTGCATATTTTAAGTAGCTTTTGCAGTAGTAAGAATTGTAGCTGTAGCTATAATTCAACACTGTGACAAATTCCCTTTTAGAGACAAGAGTTTACGCCATCACATGATTTGTCTGTCAGTCAGCTACTCTGATGTCAGATTAGCTTAGTATAGTTTTGAGAAACTGATAACAAGGTGAAATACCAAAACTTCAGTTAGAGGGAAAATTTCCACTGAGGGAAAGCCAGGGAAGACTTGGTCTTTATCCATTTTGCTTGGCAACAAGTGAATGATCAGGCAGGATAGGGGAAGCTCTGGATTAGTTGCTGTATGTATTTTCTCCAGCCTGGAGAACTGAGGATATGTCACCTAGGGGAGTAAAGCAAATCTTTGGGAATATTGCAATGAGGCTGCTCTAATCAAAAGAGGTGGGTGGTTATGATGGGAAGATGATATGGGGGTGTTGTTTTAACCCCAGCTGGCAACTAAGCACCCCACTGCTGGTGGGGTGTGAAGCAGAAAAGGCTTTGATGCTGTGTAAGCACTGCTCCATAATAACTAAATGGTTCCTGAATTATCAGCACCATTTCCAGCATGAATCCAAACTGTAACCCTGTATTAGCTACTGTGCTGGAGAGGGACTCTTCATGAGGAACTGTAGTGATAAGACAAGGGATGATGGGTTCAAATTTAAACAGGGGAAGTTCAGGTTAGATATAAGGAAGAAGTTCTTTACTGTGAGGGTGCTGAGGCACTGGAACAGGCTGTCCAAAGAAGTGGTAAATGCTCCATCCCTGGCAGTGTTCAAGGCCAGGTTGGACAGTGCCATGGGTGACATGGCCTAGTGTGAGGTGTCCCTGCCCATGACAGGGGCTGGAACTAGTTGACCTTAAGGGCCTTTCCAACTCCAACCACTCTGTGATTCTACGAAGAAAACTATTTCTAGCCTACCCAAAACCAGCTCAAGGGGAAATAAGGCATAAATCTATAAAGCACAAAACTGCATCAGTTCCTCTCCTTATGGGACAGCACGTCAATATTGTGCAAATTTTCTTCAACTCAGACCTCAAAGGCGCAAGAATATCTGTTTATTTAATTTTTTAAGACTTTCACAACTTGGGAATATCAGATCTTGAATTTAGCATGTGGCTAGACCTCAGTGAAGGGGCCACTGTAGTAATTTTGAAGATAAGAAACATTAAAGAAAACGATAAGCATGTGGTTATGTCAAGCTAGTGCAGTCATGCAATTCAAGGCAGTTGCTCCATGTATTGGTTTGCAACTGTTTACTGATTAGATATATCTTTGTGGAAAAGTAACTTTTCATGTAACCCAGGCACCACAGGGAAGAAGACATATTTTATATAGATTTTGCTCTTATATAGATTGTTTTTTATTTCCTGATGGTATTGCCCAAACAAAAGACTACAGGTAATGTGCGCATGTACAGCTCCCTTGCTGAAATGTTTTGCATATCTCCATCATCTGTTACATGAGAATTTCAAAGCTCTTCTCTAATAAGTCATTACATTTCCAAAAATGTCAACCCTGAGCAGTGGAGAAATTTTAGTTTCTTCAATACTTTTAGTTTCTTCAATAAAAATGAGGACTAGATTAAATGGTATGTTGATTATTACTGAGGATATCTGTCAGAGCCAGCATCTGCAATTTGCAATTTCTTTTCCTGTGGCTGAGAAAACCTTTTCCTTTCCCATGCTAATTCTTGCACTGGATTGATACTAGTCTTGCATCTGAAAAAGTGTATGTGGTCTTTTACAAACAGTCGTTATAGTTGCTTATACAGCTGAATATATATACAGTACAAAATGCAAAGACAGAATAACTGGTTAGGTCAGTCTGTGCATGTATTTCAGCCACTTTGTGCATGCCATCACGGCATGTATAGTTACAATGCACTCTTGATAACCCTTGGCGTGGTGTGCTTTGCGCACCTTGAGCTCATGTACTTTAATATTCAAAATATTCTTTCTGTACACACAGAATCTATATAGTGCCAATTCTGATACTCCATTTAGGTACAAAGTCTTAATTTTATAGTATGCCTTTCAGAAATGAACAGGCACACAGGTATGTTGGCTCCAGAAGAGCAGCTGGTTGAATTCCTATGCTTTTGTGTACTCTGTCTTTAAGATGCATCCTATGGTCAATAAGCAGGAACAGGCTTGCACTTACTTACAGCACTTCCTTTCTCTTCTTCCCCAAAACGGGGGATTATGAAAAGAATTGTGACTGAAAGAAGAGTGATTTTTTTTTTATTTCTTTAATATTTGAGAGGATTTTTTTAATCAGCCATACTTATAATACTACTTAAGCAGTGGAGAAATGGGAACTTGCATAAGGGAAACTATGGCAGGGGGAGTTGGAACTAGGTAATATTTAAGGTTCCTTCCAACCTAAACCATTCTGTGATTTTATGAAACCACTTCAGGTAAGAACTGAGAAATAAATAGAAACCAATACATACCTGAAAAGGGATCACAATATTGATTGTCTCACCCACTTTTTTCACCAGAGTCTGTCTGAGATGACGTGGCAACCAGATTTTGGGGCGCTCTGCAGTTAAGCATTAGTACATTAAACACAAAGCTTTTGATAATTTGAAATATTACTTATAACACAGGTGACTTCCATTGGATGTGATCTTTTTATCTGGACTTTGTTTCTTTGGAGAACTTTACCAGTTCAGTAGAAAGGATGGCACAAAGGGTGTATGGAAGAAAAAAGTGATTATAGACTATGGTTAATCTGTTGCTGTATTGATACTGCAGCTCTTTGTAAATTGCATTTGGAGATGTTTATGGACTTAGAAAGTAGAGCAATCTGTGGATTTCCTTCACCTTTCTACAGTCATTTAGTTCTTTGTTAATGTGGAGGGAGTGGAGTCTCATTGTAGCAGCCTACTTTTCACTAACAAAAGGAAGACCTCAGTGCATGTGTTTTCATCTAGACCCTCCTTTCCCTTACCTCACTGGAAAGCTTTCTCTGTTCTCCATGTGTTCCATATTCTTTTCCTAGTCATTTACAGAAATAATTTCTTAACATACAATTGGAGTATCTGCCTTCATGTCCATTTGGTTTTGAGATACATTACAACTTCATTTCATTTACAGAGTCATCTACTGTCAGTGAGACTCTGGCAGACACTGGGTGTGAGTCAAGGTTTGAGGATTCCACTATTAGCAGCTCTTGATATTTTTTGGACTCCAGTCAAATGAATTCCAACCTGCTGCTGTTGGGTGATACACAGGGTGTTAATTAATAGCCCAGGACAATCGCAGATAACTGCTTCTATTTCAATAGATCTCTTGCTGGAGCCAGTGCTGTCATTTTGCAGTAATAAAAGCGCTTTTCCAGCAGAGAGCTGTATGTTAAGAAAATGTCTCTTAAATGCTGACATTGGAATTACAAGTGGTGAAATGTCCAGATTTTGAAAGAAGTAGAATTTTGTTTTAAGAGCTATGCTTTAGAAATATAAGACCTGGGCAGTATAGTAAGTTCTCTGAATCAGAAGTCAAAGTGAAAGAGCTATTTGGGTGTTATTCTCAGAAAGCAGAATTTTTACCCAAGGAAACAGATGAATAAGATTTATTCAGTCCAGATACTCACGCAGGATCTCTTGAACAGTAACGGGATCTTTGATTATTGCTGCTCCACTCTCACCAGCCACATTTACAGCCTTTATACGGAAATGAAGTTTGTCCCCGGTGACCAGGTCTTTAATCAGTGCAGATGTGCGCTCAGTTAGGCCAGGAAGAGCTGGCATCCATTCTGTAGCTGCAAGTACAGGATTTACACACTCTAATAATTATTTTTCCAAACAGATGCCTTGTCTACAATTTGAAGTAAATTTATATTGGAGTAAAATGGATTTAACATGCAAACCACACTTAAGACAGGATAAACTAAGCTGGAAAGAGAACTCTGGATCTAGAAGATACCTTTACACACGAAGTTAAGGAATATATGCAGTTTGTTATTCAAAATAGCTAAAGATAAGGGAATAATCTTTGGCTGTCTCCTTTGGCATTCTGTTATATAGAGCTTAGAGCTATGGGGCTTGTCTAAATTTATTTTCATTAGGGGGGAGAGAATTTTGGAAGTTTTTTTAGCAAGAAACTGAAGTCTTAGTTTAATTTTTTTCTTGGAATAAGTGTATCTCCTGTGGGTGTCCAAAGGGATTGGTGAGAGCCACATGTACTGAAAACAATCATAGAGCACATAACTGTTGGAATTTATTATTAACTTCTCAACTGGTACTGTAGAACAGGATACTTGGGGCTTCCTTAGTTATTCTAATGACACAGAAGTATGACTGTAAAATCATTGTTCTGTGAAGATGTTGTAGGGATTCCAGTAATAGCATGATGCTGCTTCATTAAAGACTATAGATTATTTCTGGATAAATTATACCCTGTAAACCTCTGCTTTAGATTATATGGCAGTTGAGCTTTGTGTCAGAGTAAATTTTATGATTGAAGTGATAAATTTGTTGTTTGATTTCTATGACATTAATGTTATGTTGTAGCATCACAGTAAATATGGTGTTGTAGATATGGTGCTGCCCAACAGCAAATGGCCCCTTCTGGCCAACTCCCCACTAGTTCATATACTGAGATAGACATTCTATGGTATGGAATAACCCTTTGGCTAGTTTGGGTCAGCCATCCTGGCTGTGCTCCCTTCCAGCTTCTTGTTACAGAGCATGAAAGACTGAAAAGTCCTTCATCAGGGTAAGCGCTACTTAGCAACATCTGAAACATTGGTGTGTTATCAGCATTATTCTCAGACTAAACCCAAAACACAGCACTACACCAGGAACTAGAAAGAAAATTAACTCTATCCCAGCTAAAACCAGGGCAGGTGCAATTATACTCTTTATTGTCAGATAACAAGTATTAAATGAAATGATGTAACAGGTAACTTGGAAGTTTGACTTATATTGTTACAGTCTTGTTATTAAATTGGTTTTAAGGAGTATGCAATTTCTGGATGCTACAAAATATAGTAGTGACTAGAACAGCACTGTTTGTGTGTTGTTGGTTTAGGGTTTGCTTTGTGGTACTTTTCTGTGTTCAATTTTATGATGTCTGTGAAGATGATGTTATGGTTGAGGTGACTTTCATGGTTTTACAGTCATGCGGTGACTGGTGATGGTGTTAGTCATAGATTAGAGTTCAAATTTAATCATACTGGATATGGTTACCTTATTGGGATATTGTAGTGAAGTTATTGCTGTTGTAATATCAATCAGGTGCTGCTGCCTGGAACTCGTGCTTACTTACATCCGTCTTTGCGGTATTCCACAATATAACCATCTAATCCTCCGGCTCCAATTCGCTCAGGGGGTCTCCACTTCAAGGTAACAGTGGTGTCAGAAACATCTTCCACTGTAAAGTGGGTTGGTTCACTTGGAGGAGCTATAAGGAAATATGTAGAAGTAAATTCTGAGAAATAGCACTAACAAGTGAGAATTCAAAGGCTACAGGAGTGAGCAGCAGCTGAATTACACAGTGCTATCTGTGTAAATAAAATAAATATGGCAGTTTAAACATGTAACAAATGATCATGTAAGAGAAGTGCAGCATAAGATTCCTATAATAGGGAGGGAAAAAGGGGTTAAGATAGTAGTTCCTATTCACTTATACTCCCTTACGAGTAAAAGCAGTGAAAAAAGAAGAGCTGTAGAAGGGAGTCAGATTGTCAGCAGAATTCTGCTGAAAAGTTTAGAAATAAAAATTGCTTACAATCTGTATTCTGTACTTACACCCTGTTGTAATCAGACAAAATTCACAGAAGCACATAGTCAGAAGACCAAATTCATTAGTGACTAAAATTGACTTCACTCATTTTCCTCTAACAATGGAGAAAATAACCCGAAGTTATGCCTACATGCTTACAGGAACACTACTTCTGATTTGTGCATTTGTAACAGAGACAAGCTGGGGAAAAATACTCCAGGGCTGAAAGCTTTTCAGTTCAGTTACCTATAGCTATATCTTATCTTCACAGAACAGGAGTGTTGTGGCTCTTTTTAAACCTGCAAATCAAAATTTGGACTACCAGCTAAATTCAGTCTCCTTAAGCATGACTGTTGTTTACTGATTCAAAAACAATGGAGAAAAGTCCTTACTGGAGAATCCCAAATACACAAATGTTCCTGTGAAACCATTGACTCCAAAAAGCAATGAAAGGTAACTTTTATACAATAACATTTAGAGTGCTGGAACATAAAATGTGGTATACATGGCATAAAAGCAATCACGTTCAGGAAATGTATGTTTGGCAGACTGTGTATATGGATTATAAACTGAACATCTTTTAAATATATGCAACAGATATAAATATTAGAAATATTTTCTATATAAAATAAGTTAATGACAGGTTTATAAATTGTGCAACAGATTGAAATTGATCTTAGTTCCCAAAGTTATTGTAAAATTAAAAAGTATCACCCAGTTTCCTTTCTGTAGCTGTGTCAAAACTTTTCGTATTCAAATAGCAGCAAGGACTGTGAACAGCACACAGAAGGCAAAGGCAGTTGGGAACATACACAGCCACACAGGACATGATCAAAACCCCAAACCTCTTCTCTGAAGCAGTAAGTGTGAACTTTATCCTTAATGAATAAAACTCTGCTTATCCCATGAAAACTTTAGACCTTTTGTTTCAGTGGCTCCACTTGATGAGTTTCGATTGCCCTCTCCCTTTCCAGACCAGCCGTTGTGCGTTTGAAATGCAGAATCAAGAGACCCTTCTTGTAGTTCATCCTTTACTTCTGACCCCTTCAGTGTACCGTCTGCTTTTACGTTATCTCCTTCAGCAGGATGTCCCCCTTCGCTGATATTTGCAGATTTAGCAACTCTGGTCATTTTAACCTCCACCTATTTGTGTTTTTGTAGGTCTTCTCTCTCAAGCTTTTAGCAGGCAAGCTTCCTGAGGAGTCCCTTAGCTTGCTTCTTGCTCAGGGACTGCAGGAGACACTGCACTGCAGTGTTGGGAAGGATTATTTATAGAAAATCATTCCTCAAATATTTTCTTAATCAGCTATCCTTTTAGCTGTGAAGAGGGCCGGGATTAAGGGAGTACTGGGTGGGATACTGTGATATTTGCACCCATAAGGGAATGAGAGAAGCTGAGAGGGACAGGGAAATCTCTGTCAATTAGTTCTCTTCTCCAGATCCAGCTTGACACTCACACCTCTAATTATAACAACTACAAATTCATCAGCAATTTCATGAAACCGGAACCTCTGTGCTTCTAAGGAACAGGAATGAGAAACAGAGAAGGGGAAGATTGCAAAGGAAAAGGTTGATTAAATGTAAAATATAGAGATGGGTGATACCCTCTTTCGTAACACATTCTTTTTAGGTATAAAGGCAGTTGAAGAGGAGAAAATTGTCCTGTCTTGGTTTTGGTGTAGAAATAGTAGAGAGTGGGGTAAAACTCACCAATTGGCATGAAGGGCTGGGAGGCAGGACTTGGCCGGGACATGCCGATAGAATTCACAGCATAAACCCGCATCTCATAAATGACTCCTTCAATCATCCGCTTGGCTTCATAGGTTAGGTCTTTTAAAAGGTCAAAGTTCAGCCTCATCCATCGGTAACTCTTCTTCTTCTTTCTTTCTAAAATATATCCTGGAAAGAGCAGCTCTTATAATGTAAAGTAATTGCTCTCACATGCAGGAAGAAAGAAAATCAAGAAAATCACCTTTCTAAATTGGATTTATAGTTTTCCAATGGCATAAAAGAGCCAAATATGATTCAGAATTATAATGCATAACTGAATTGTGTGAAATCTTGGTCTTTTCCTGCAGGTTCCTTTTGTATTATTTCCCTTTTACTGATATTCTTACCTGAACAATTATACTTTTCAGAGTAGAAGCAATTTAGAATCAGTCTGGCATTAGGCTTTAAGCACATTTTGCATTCTATACACTACTATTAAGGTATTTAGATGTATGCAAAATAGAGATACTAGCAGAGCTGGTTTAATTGGTAAATCCTTTTTGATGAGAAGTGGTATTCACTCCTAATGGCAGAGAAATGTGTGAGACACAGCAGTTCAATGGAAAGTCCTTTCAGTGGAGGAGAAATTGCCTTTAAATGAAAATGCGTTTAACTCTATGAAACATAGAGTTAAAAAATTAATTTCTTACATTCTGCTGCAATTCACTAATCTTGGCTAACAGCATAAATCCCAAAGCGAAAGATCAATTGGAAGAAAAATGTGAGGCTTCCCTTTTTGTTTCTTGGTTTGTTAGACCTTTATGTCTGTGGCTAAGTGGTTCAAGGCCAGGTTGGATGAGTCTTGGAGCAACCTGGTCTAGTGGGAGGTGGGGGTGGAACTGGATGAGCTTTAAGGTCGTTTCCAACCCAAACCATTCTGTGATTCTATGAAATAGAAGAGTGCTCCCCAGACAGAGCAGATCCCAGCTCTGCTTCAGCCGTGTAGCAAAATCCTGGCCATGCACTGTTTTTCTTGCTCTGATTCCCTTGGGAAGGAAAGTGAACATGTATGACTACAGAGAACCAAGAGAGCTGGGTGCACTGTAGAATAAATGTGTAGCATAGCTTAGATGTAGTCTGGTGTGCCCAGAATCCAGGTCTTTAGTGTATCACCCTTCCCCCTCAACATCCACAGACTTCCCCACACTACCATGCTGTTTTTCAGAATGATATGCCAGGCTGGGTTATTAGTTTAGAAGACAAACTTCCCACTTCCCAAAACTGGAAGATGAATCTATGATTCCTAGTATATATCATATATATACTTTGGTATATGTCCCTAGATATATATGTATCTGTAGTTCTGTATCATATCCTTTCCAACCTTAACTATTCTATGATTCTATATTGGAAACATTTGTATAGATTATTTTCCAGTGACCTGCTACAGAGGAATTATCAACTCTTTCTTTCCATCTGGCTATATTAAATTTCTCAGCATCTCTGTGTTGCACATAGCATGTCTGGATGTGACATATAGATTGTGTTGCACACAGACTTCTTTTAAATAAATTTAGGTTTAAAATCTATTCATCTTTTAGCTGTGGAGTGAATAATCAGAAAACACACTGAGTAGTGATTTACACATACCATGTATTTGTATGGTATTTGTACTGTATGTACTGTATGTACTGTATGTCTGTTTCTCCCCGTAGTCTACAGAGGAAATGTCCGTAACAAGGGTCAGCTACAATAGTATAAATCTATAGCAAACATGTTGTGAAGACTTAAGAATTGAGCTGTGTAGATCAGTGATTCAATCCCTGCTGCTCACAAAGTTTGTGGCTATCAAACCTAAACATATTCCTTTGGTATACCTGCAAAGTACGATTCACCCTTTCAGCTTCTAATGGGCCATACAGAATGACAGGCATGTTTGCTGACGTGATGTAGGCACAGTCACCATGCATCAGCATCCTTCCCTGTCTACACTGACTTACAAGAAAAGTAGGGGTGTCCACAGAGTATTTTGGGAAATGAGTGCTGGAAGTACCTGTGAGCTGACAGGTTGTATCATCACTTCTTATGTATAAATTTACTGCTGTGTGCTTGTTTTCTGTAGCTTTTAAATGGGATTGAATGCTGAAGCAAAGAACCTATGGTGCCTTTGACACATCCCTGCTTTTTTCCTCTCTTCATCAGTGTCTGTGAGACAGAGAGAACTTTCAGCAACTCAGTTTCTGTTTTTCTGCTGCTTTAGATATGCAGTGTTTCCTGCCAGAACTGAGACACTTCTTCACTGTGGCATACCAGAATTGCAATTTCAGACAAAGAAAAAAAGGCAAAAAGGAGGCGAAAAGGTAATACTAGTACTGCTGGTGACATTTGGTAAAGCAGATTATTTCCCCAAATGCACAGAATGTTTGATAGATAAAGATAATGCTTTAGTAATACAAAAATTACACAAGACATCATGAAAGGTTGACATAACAGTGAAAATGGGGTGTGAATTTCTTTTCTATATTTGTTGGATAAAGCTAATAAAGACTGTAGCAGACTGCCTACAATGCCATCTGTAACAATATAGAGATAGATAAGAGTGCATATGTCTTTTCCCCTGCCTTTTTAACTCAATTTAAAGCTTTGTTTGAATGGATAGTGCTGCATCTTGGCTGCTTCCCTCCCCACACATACACAGTTGTTTTATTCTAGCTCTGTTGGTAGCACAGTCCTGAAACCTCTTCATGTGGGACAAAAGGGTTAATAATGGAACATTGACAAAATAATTCCTTTGACATATAATTGACATACTGACATATTATTGACAAATTGACATATCATTGACAAATAATTCCTTTTGTGAAAACAAAATGAAGAACGTTCAAAAGTATTTGTCCTCAAAACTCTACAACAGTGGATGGTGCGTGTGTGTGTCTTTGGCTGTGGTAATGGGACAGCTATTGGTATATAACTTTGCACAAAATAACTTAAATTAACTTATTCCTGTCAGCTGAGATGAAACCACAAAGGACTGGCCCAATATCATCTTGTTTATTGTTGCACAGACAACTTATGTTGAATTGAATTAGACTGTTCTTGTGGCCAATGAAGGCCAATTATCCAGAAGCAAACCCGAACTCTTCTCTGCCAGACACTATGCAGTGAGTTAAAAGAATTTTAGAACATTTCTAGCCTTATTTTCCCCTTGGCAGTCCATGGGGCATTTGGTGTATTTTTATTTTTTAAAGAAACTCAAACTCCAGTGATCCTTACTAAACAAGTTGCTACATTTGGAGTCCAGAGGAATTTTCCCCTAAAACTGGTCAACTCTGCATTTCTTTTCCTTCTGAGGATCGCAGGGATTTTTATCTAAACCCCACCATGCTTTCCTGAGAACCTAAAATGGGATTGGTGATATTCTTGATGGTTTCTGTGCATTTCCTGGATCACATGCTGACATTTTTCTATTTTTTAGCACAGATTTTAAGGTCATTAAGATGATTGAAAAGTGTTTTGTAACCTGTGGTGTGTGGTTGTATATAAAGTTGAATTATGAAGTTGTTTTCTAAAAGAAACATATATTGTAAGAGTGTTTGAGACTGCAGGCAACTGGAGCTGATGGCTAATCTCAGTATGTCCAAAGGCCTGGATACTGACCTAAAATTGCAGTTCTGAATGGGAATGTTTAGCTTTATTTTTGGTATCGCCTCCTTGTGCTTTGGTAACTCATTTGCTGAATGAGTTGCTCATTTCTCTCTTTCAAACAACAGGGTAGGGGGCACTCTCTGCCTTAAATTGAAGGGCTGGAATCCATACCAGTTGGAAGATTTGATATATCAGAGTACTTAGTTTCTGAGGGACAGGCTTCCTAGAGTAAATAAATATAGAGATTCCTTCTGTGCCATTTTAAATAAATATAGAGACTCCTTCTGTGCCATTTTAAAGCAGTAGCAAAAAATCTAGGCAAGGCTGCTGGGGACTTTGTATTTTAGCACTTCTTACCAAGTACTGGTTGCCCACCATCATATTTAGGGGGTTGCCATTGCACAGTACAGTAATCTTCTCCGATGTTGCTGATCTTGGGAGCTTCTGGAGGGTCAGGAACATCTGAAGAAAGTGTGAGAATGAATAAGAGTTGTTACTGTTTCAATTTCTATATATACAAATCAATGAAATATTTCTCTTCAACCTTTTCTTCTTTATCGTACCAATACATTTTTATCAGACAACAACAGTAGATATAATTGAGAATGTAGTAGAATGAGTTTCTTAATCTAAAGTGCATCCTGCTCTTTGATTCTTTTCTGTCAGGTTGTTTTTCCTATAAACACCATGGATTATTCAGCTCCCTTGTTCTTCCCAAACAAAAAATTCCCATTGCAAAAATATAAGGTAACAAGGTAATTCTATAAAAAAAACGCTTGCTCCAGGGCATCCTGTTGTCTCTAGAATAAACTTTATATAGAACACAATGTCTGCATGTCTTTTTATATTTTGGTATTTTGGAGATATAATAGTAAATATCTTTCAAATAGCTGAAGGGGCTCTACAAGGATACTGGAGTGGGACTCTTCATCTGGAAATGTAGTGATAGGACAGGGGGAAATTGATTTAAACTTAAACAGGGGAAGTTCAGGTTAGATATAAGAAGAAGTTCTTTACTGTAAGGGTGGTGAGACACTGGAACAGATTGCTCAAAGAAGAGGTAAATGCCCCATCTCTGGCAATATTTAAGGCCAGGTTGGAAGGGACTTTGAGCAATTTGGTGTAGTAGGTGTCCCAGCCCATGACAGGGGGTTGGAACTGTATGATCTTTAAGGTCCTTTCCAACCCAAACCATTCTGTGATCCTATGAGTTAGGATTTATAAAAGATGAAAAGAGACAGTATTCACCTAAGCAGTGATTCTAAATTTCAAAGCTGTAAGTGAAAACAACTTTCTTTTATCATTTCTAAGTTTGCTCATAACCTGACATTCTGTCATATGTGTGGAAGAGTATAAAAAAAAGTTAAACATTGTGAAAAATGTTATAAAAATCACTGGCTGAAAATTGTATTCTCCTCAACTCTTCTGTGACTCACAGTGGCAATCTGTTTATTTTATATCAGGTACGTTATGTCTCTTTATTCCATTTACTGCTTATAGAATGAAGTCATCTTTGCTTAAAAACATAAACCACAACAAAATGACAAGAAGATTTTCTTAGACAAGCATGAAATATATACAGAACAGAATGTCATTTGTAAAATGACAGGATCACCTGGAACTGGAAACGTATAAAAAGAAAATACATGGATTTCTACTGGGAGCTGTTGTCTCACCTTTTCACACAGAAGACAAATTACATCTGCTAACTGTTGTGATTGATAGTATATCTTCTTTCATGACCCTTTTCAATTTTTCTAAACCTAAAGTCATAACTTGTCTCAGATTTAGAGAAGGGTGAGTTTCAGTGAGCTCAAGATGCTTTCATGGCTGTTTCCTTCCTTCACTTACCAATAACTTTGACTGTGATATCAGCCTTATCTTCTCCCACTGGATTCTTAACTATAACTCTGTATACTCCCTCATCTTCCTTTTCTGCCCCTTCAATGATGAACACACAGTGGTCTTCATGCATCTCCACACGAACTCTGCCTTCAGATTCAAACAGAAGCTGTGGGCAGTGAAAGTAACAGATAAAATCATTGTAAGTTGTGTCAGGGCAGCCTGATGAGCCTGTAGGTAAACTGGGGAAAATCTTCAAATCATTGAATAGATTAAAAATTACTGAAAAGCAATAAAGCTTTTAAAGTTCTATTTGTATGTAGAAGAAAGGAAATTTAGACTAAGTATCTCACATGAATAACATTGGGAAAATAATTGGTTCTGAAAGTCTGCACATTGTTCAGATTAGTTGCTAGTTACACATACCCCGTTATGTTTCAAAGAAGTTACTCTAAGTACTTCCACAAATTCCTGCTTGGGATATCTGCTGTCATCAGTGTAAAGAGTTTCATGGATAACAGTTGGGTACTGCACAAATTTGAGAAGGTTTTCACATTGTTGAACAAATATTCCCAATCAACAGTACCTCCATTTGGCATCAGGTAACATGGATTTGAACAATTGCCCTCTAAAAACTTTACCATGTTTCTTGTAACTGTTACTGTCATTAGTGTGATTTCTGTCACTCAGGAGTGTCATATGGGGTAACTTTCTATTCTGAGCTGAGGTCTAAACATAATGATTGCAACTTCGCTGTACATTTATAACATGCTCTTTTCTTCATGTGTCCACGTATCTTTAGACTTGGAACAGGAACCATTAGAAAGTGTATGTGCTTGAATAGTGTCTCCAGAAACCAAAACCTGAGAAAGATTTATTTTTACATAGTAAATGCAAATTTTTCTTTTTTCCTATATCAAAATAAGTTAATCATGACAAAAAGGAAACTCGGAAAATTCTATGGATCCTCTTTCACTTCTGTACGTACATAGTCCACCTTCTTTACCCATTGTCGTCTTTCCCTGCGTCCTATAAGATTTCTGTCCTTTTTTTTCTCTAGTTGTTATTGAAGTTTACAGGTTAGTGGGTAAAAAAGGAAAGGAAAAAACATTTATAAATATATTAAAAAAGAGTTTTCAAAATACTGCTTTGATTCCTTGTAATTCAGCCACCATATGATGGTCATTAGAAAGAGATTTCCTCAATCAGCATCTTAGCCTAAAATTGCTTCCCAGATCTCTTGTGCCTATTCAAAAATGTTTGGTACTTACCATTGTGAGGCAGGACGTTGGGCCTGATGTTCTCTTTGCTTCCCCAGTTTAATATCTACTGAATTTAATTTTATTTCCTTCTGAATATTACCTTTTATCTGGAAAACACTAAGCATATTTGTGTCTCTGCATGGATAATGAAGAACTTACCTTACCATCAGTATTTAAGTCACTGCCATTTTCTGAGGGAGTCAGGGAATCCTCATTGCTTCGAATAAGGTTGGTTTTCTAGATAAGCAAAGAAACCAGAGAAAGTCAGCTGAGGCTTTCTGAGCACAGCAGTAAAGCTGTTTCTGGAAGACAGAGGAGAATCCATATGTTTGTTACAGGGGTTGAAGCTGGAACTGTGAGTGAAGGCAGCAAGCAGACCTGGGAAGGAAATCAACTGATACAAAAGTCAAAAGTAGAAATGGAAATAGATGTATCAGACTGCAGTGAATTAAGGGAAGAATAAGTAAGCAAAACCAAATTTACAGCCTAACAAAGATGCGCGACATTTCTGCTATTGAACTGTAACTGATTGTAAATCTGTCTGTGTCCTGTGGTACTGGTTACTTGTAACTACAAAAAGAAGGATTACTTCTTTCTGTAACAATGGAATAGTAAGTCAGATGTAGATGTTGAGACCTCATGCCTTAAAAATACCACTGTATAGGTGTTGTCTGATACCCAGTCATCATTTTATCAAAGAAACTTGTGTATGAGAAAGTCAGTTTTTCTTGGTTCCCAAAATAGAGACAAATGGCTTTAATGTTTCCATACTAATACTGCATTGCAGAAAAAAGACCTAAGTCTTATTAGGGAAATTAATATAATTGACAGTATTATTTTGTCTGTATCTACACATATGGGAAGTATAATGATGCTGTAGAATATTATGCAAAGTATTTCTGTGTTTTATGCTAGTTACAGCTTAAGAGCCCACAGATGGTGACGGGTGGGGATGTTCTGAGACAGCCAGAAAAGGAGCCCACTTAACATTTTGTGTCTAGCATCTAAGTTCTCTCTTTGATGTTTTGTATTTGGTTTGATAAAGCAAATAGCAAGTGTCCTTAATTTTCATCGTACTAAATACAGTTTTATCCCAGCGGTCTGCTAAGAAGACGTTTTCTTCACAGACTGTAGAATTCATGAGAAAGATTAAAAAAAAAAGCTGCCAACTCTGGAATATGTCCATCCTATCGGGTGAAGGTGATGGGAATGGCTCATCATTTCTTTCTTTTTCTCTGAGGTAGGAAGAGACTAAACACATAACCTATTTGCATGGACATATGTCAAGTCACACATACTAAGCCCTTCTTTTGGAAAAGAAAATGAGGCAACAGTTTAGAAAAAGAACAGTTCAGGGTGACTCTCACAAAACCAGCAAAATCCCAAACAGCTGCATTGCAGATATTGAAAAGGAAGATGAAAATGTAACTAAGAATTGCAAATCAGAGTAACATTTGAGAAAGAAAATGGATTTCCTGTTGTGACCTCCTTCCCTCAGCCATTGTGCCAGGTTCCACATTACCTTGTTTACTTTCTGCCAGATGACAGTGGGTGTTGGATCCCCTGATATGGGAACATCCAATCGCAGTTTGTTCCCAGCCACCACAATAATAGTGTCAGGGGATTGGCCCAGGCAGTCAAGGTGGATTTTAGGAGGTTCTATAGCAAAGGCAGAGAAAAGAAGTTTTAAGCTTTAGTTTGAGTGCTCTGTATGGAGAAATAAAATAGTGAATATTCATACATTAAACTAAAAATGAAAAAAACACTGCTTCTTTTGCTACCAAAAACTTATTTATTTGCATATAAATAACAACTTCTGTTCTTACCTTCCCTTGGTACAAAATCAATCTTGACCTCTGGGACAGAAAGAAGGGAGAGAGGGGAGAAATAGATCAGAAAACAGAATTTACACAGAATCTGCTCTCACAATGTAATTCTAAAACTATTCATCATTAAAACCTCATAAGACTTATACAGATTAATGCAATAAACTGGAAAACAGGCTCAGTAAAACAGTATGATGATGATAACATAAATTAACAGGGAAATGAAATGTGCCTATATTGAGGTATCAGGAAGGAGACTCTGCATACTCTTTCCTGCTATAACCATGATTAATGCCATCCTTTTATCCCTCTGGAATTTTAATTACATATCCTAAGATAACTTACCCAAAAACTGAAGCTTGGCAGAAAGGTTGTAAGCAAATCCCTGAGGGATGAAGGAATAATCAGCCTCATCATCTGGTGTTACATCCTCAATAGTTAGCTTGTGGATTCTGGAAACATGAACAAATATATTGCATTCCTTTACCTCTCCACGAGAAATAAGGTTATCTCAAGAGACAAGGTGCAGTCTGTGGGATATTAACAGATGTTACTACTTCTTGTCCACTTGTCCTAACATCAAGTCAGCAATCACCAGGACTGCTCTATTTTCAGTATTCAAGCAAATCCATGCAGCATGTTGTCTATGAATGGATTTTTCTTGTCAAGGTATATAGTCTAGTCTGAACAGAAAAAGCTGTTTCTCTGCTTTAGTCCCGCCCTTTACAGGGGCAGCTGTGATACTGCTGGATGGTTTCATTTGAGCAGATTGCGACTACAATAAATTCTTGAAAAGCAAGCTAAAAGTCAGTGTTCCACCCCTGTATATTGTAAATTCAAAACAGAATATAGAAGGGAGTACCAAGGAATGCTACCTAGCATGCAATGCTTATGTGTCTTTTCAAGCTTGGTTTCCATTTCCAGTAGTAATCAGACTGCTAAGAAACTTAAGCACAGGATTGCACATCTGTGTGTTACTATGAACACTAGTTTTTTCTGAGGAGGTTTATACATATGTGCTATCTTTATCTGTCTGAATACTACTGCTAATTTTAAAAAGTTATCGACAATGTGTTTTCTACATTGCTTGAATACCAAGAAAACATGAAATCCTAATGAAAAAAGAGACTGAATTCTGCTGCTATACCACTGATGCCATACATGCAAAATATACTAACAAGGAAGACTGTATTCATACAAAAACAATCTGTGAATATATATTGATTGCGTATGTGAAAGTTTTAAACCTTTTGCTTTTAGCTGGACCCAAGACAGGATCTTATTTTATATTACTATCCCCTGAGATAATGGTTTCTGTAGAATGTAATGCAATACCCAAGCATATAACTGCTTTCTGAAACAAAACTAACCTGCCAATATGGGAGATCTTTATCCTTTCATTTGGAACCACTTCCTTTCCGTTTTTCAGCCAGATTCCTTTCACATTTTCATCAGAAACTTCACACTTGAAGACTGCCTGGTCACGTGCCTTCACTGTCAGGTCCGCAATGCTCTGATAAACTTCCAGCTTTTTCTCTGATATTGGGAGAATAATAGATATGCACATTAACAAATCCCAATAGTGCTGTAAGTAAACATTTGGTGTGGTCTTACTTAGTAGAAAAAGCTAAGGCTGAGCAAGCTGTGTGTGGAAGAGTGATATATGAAGGGAAAGCCACAGCATGTAGGTCTTAAACAGGACTGATAGATAAGCACCTGTGATTATCAGAGTATCTGTTACATCCTTGACACCCTTTATCATCAGACCTTATGGCCCTTATTAAGTGTCCTTTTTCCTTGGCATAGGGATTATGCTACCCCTGTGCACTATCCTGGAGAAGGTTACCTTAGCCTGTTTTAGTTTGGTGCCTACCTTGTACAATTAGTTCAGCAACTGACACCCCACCATTAGTCTTCACTGTGTAGTGTCCACTGTCCTCTTTGGTTGACTCATTAATAATTAGATACTGCTTTTTGCCATCTTTCTTGAATCGATATTTGAACGTTTCTTCTCGTGTCAGCTCAACTCCATCCTTTTCCCTGCAATGCCACAAATAGAATTGAGCCATTTTTCAATGCTTGGAAGAGAGTAAGAGCCAGCTCAATATTACTAGAGGTTGGAAGACACAAGATGTATCAAATCTTTCTAACATTTCAAGTTAGCAAAATGTTATTGGAACCAGAAATGCTTCTAGCTTTACCATTAATTTGCACTAAGTATTTGACTTAGTGGTTCAAGAGAGTTTACTCACAGGATTTACTTAGTTCTTAGTATTTATGTATAGATTTATTTATTATAGATAATTATGAAAGTATATTAAATGCTGTAGAAGATAAAGGGATAAAGACACTTCAACAGCAGGGAATTTGCTATATTATAAATTGCCATAATGTAAATGGGACTTGCTGGGAAATTACTTAGAAGTCTTAATTTTCCTGATGTAAATTATGATAGTTATAAATCCATGGTTTGTGGGCATCAGTAAATTAAGAAAATTTTAGCATGGATTGAAACGAAGATGCATTTTGGATTTTGTAGCCCTTTACATTGAAGGATGTCCCAGTTTATTTAAGACATTACTAAATTAAGCTTCACCATCCAGCCTGGGAGGAAATTTAATTATTGTCATTTCCAATCGTCACAAAGGGAAATGAGCAGAGAGGATTCATGCTGCTCAGTCAAGGTCACACAAAAATACTCAAGATTTCCTGTTGTTAATCCTAAACAACATGAACAGGCTGCAAGAAAATAACTTGTAGTTTCTCCACCATATTCCTTTTGTAGTATTTTATAGTTTTCATTATGATTTGAATATATTTATATGATATTATTTGAATACTGCTGCAGTTTGTAAATGAAAATGTTTTTCTCTTTGCAACTTACATGGTAAAAAAAAAAAAGAAATGATGTTATGCTTTTAATAGAATAGGACTTTTCTATCTTGTGTAATTTCCCTTATTCATTACCAATGACTATTCAGGCTAAGAAATATGCCTACAGGATAGCAAATTGAAATATTACTTAAGGACTCCTTAAAATAATATAGCTCTAATTTCTAGGTAGATATATACAAGAAAACCTTTTGCCTCAGTTAGTTTGCTGAAGCAAATCACAAGATCTAAACTTTAAGCAGAGAGAGGAATCATCTGACTTGAGATTTAGATGTATCTGCTGCAACAGCAATTCAAGATACCTGTAAGTTACTCCTTCCTAACTGTACTTTACAGCACAGATTTTTGGATCTTATCTTTGGTTTTGGAAAACCACTGTTTCCTCCCTTCCAGATCACAGCACAACGTAAGTAAGGGAGGAAACAGAAGATGCCTTTATCAGCCACATGAAACAGAGTGCTTAGTGTTATGTCAGGATAACGTTTCCTCTGATTACTGAGTGGCAAGAGTCTGAGACCACATGCAAGATGTCCTCCTAAGGCTGATAGTCTCATTCATGCAGATTAGTTCTGGAACAAGTGCTACGAAGCAATGAGTAAACCTTTGCTGAACTTCTGAGAACAGACGGCGATCTAGAAGTTCAACATGCTGCTCTGGCAAAACCTGGCACTTGCGCTGTGGTTAGTGGTCCAAAGCTGAACTTCTTCATTTCTTTTTTAGTGAGGAATTTTGACATATGGCTCATGAAAAATGTCTGAATGTTCAGCCATTGTTAAGAAGAGATTTCTTAAAATCTTGCCTAAATAATGAAAATAGGCTATTTACAATGACTAGTGTATTAAGTCCCTGGGAAGGGAATAGTACATTTAATTTGTGTTTATTTTACTGACTAGCACATTGCTGATGCTGTGTGTGAGTAGAGTGTTTGCAGAAGGTTGTCCTGACAAATAGTGGAGTGATAAAACCGTAAACCTCAAAAAACCCTCAACTCCCAGATACCATTTAGCTTAAAATAATACTTCAGTGAAAAGTGAAAACCCTATATAAGATAATATTAGAGGCCTTCCTTTGGTAACTGGAGCAATGAAGTAGAAAATCAATTGCTATCAAAGTGTAAGTGGAAGATTTTATAGAACTATGAAGTGCTGGTTTAAAGACCACAATAGGTCATCTGGTCCAGCCTAGGACTTGAAGCGCAACTAGTGCAATAATAGGTAGGTCAGCCATAGTTTAGTCTATACAAGCCCAGAACATCTGCAAGATCAAATATCTGTTCTCAACTTTGCCACTCAGTGACTGTCTGGAAATGCTTTCCTATTTCCTGTTTAGATTCCAAGGACAGATTGCTTAATGTCTGCTGAGATAAGGCTGATGTAGGTACTATGTGATAATGGGGATGCAGAGATTTATTGTTGCTATTACATTACTATAGTTTGTTTGCCTTTGGAACTGATCAGATGATACATCCAGCATTCAGAGATGGGAAAAATCGCGTCAAAACTTCTTCAAGGATTATTTCAAAAAGCACCTGAATTTTAAAAATAGCTATTCCATAGTAATGCATAATAATAATGTGAGACCTTTCCAGGTGATCAAGAGAACATTCTTTCCTGATTACTGTGAAGAGAGCCACATAATGAGTTCTCAAAGTCCTAGTCTGATACCCATGCCTAAGAGGTTGTGAGCATTATTTGTCTTGTGCAAGTCACATAATTGCTTTTGTTCATGTGCTTGTGATTTCATATCCCAGGTTTAAAGGGTGCTATAACAGGTGCCCTGAGTTAGTGTCTGTTACTTGGCTTAAACTACTGAGCATTTCCCTGATGAGCCATAAAACTGAAACTCTTTCTCCATACTGCGTTTCATGTTTTCCCTGGACACCGTCCTCCATTGTCCAAAATATTCCCTTTGTTGCAAGAGCATTGACTGTCTCACATAATAAACCCAGTAAAATGCAGCGTAAATCTCTAAGTGCTCAGTTTTCTGTTGCTATAATTTGAAGAGTTTCTCTGGCCACTTGCTGCATTTCAGGCTGAGACAGCTGCTGGTTTGGCCTTGTCACACCAAATGCCCAGCCCACAGATAGCAGCCCTGTAAGATGTATGGGAGTTGTTCAAAGGCAAAGGATCAAAGTGTGGCAGCTGCACTGTGCTCTGAGAGGAACAAATCTGATTGTCCCCATCTCTTGTGACCAGGCATCTCTAAGCAGTTCCTGAACTATAGCATGTGTGTGCCTGTGCTTGTGGCTTTAATGGTACAATGCATATGCTGTATGCTCTTGAGCTCTTGAGCTCTATTTAAATTCTCAGTTCCTTCCTTTGGGAGAGCAGATGAGTGTTTGGCACTTTCCAGGAATGTAACGGGCATTGTGGGAACAGTTGATAACCACGTGCCTGAAGCTCTTAACAAGCACAAGAAAATT
This sequence comes from Coracopsis vasa, assembly GCA_026283785.1. Taxonomy (NCBI): domain Eukaryota; kingdom Metazoa; phylum Chordata; class Aves; order Psittaciformes; family Psittacidae; genus Coracopsis; species Coracopsis vasa. The sequence continues at coordinate 65,403 of JANHGB010127180.1, forward strand.
TCATCTGGTAGAGAATGAAGTGAGAACAGTGTGAGTAAGACCTGGTATGTGAGCACTGCCTGCTGTGCATGCCCAAGCAACATGAACCCAGCTTCCGCTTGGCTGGAATGCCCAATAAAAATGGACTCTATGGTCTAAATGTTTGTCATCTTAATCCTACTTACTGCATATGCATAATGATTGCTTTTACAGGATCACTACAACAGTTATGTTAAAATAAGGCAATGACCTTCTCTCTGTGCCTCAAGAGACACTAACTTTTTACCTAAGAAAAAGTGCTTTTTGAGAGAACCAAACACCACACCTCACTGTGGTTGGAAGATTCCATAAAGTACAGCAGACTCATCACAATACAGATCTGATTAGTCGGGCCAATAGTTAGACATTACTGTCAAGTGTTTAGAACAGTTTAAAGCTAACAGCTCGGTACAGTCAGCAGCACCCTGTAAACACTGCATAAGAAATTCTAGACATCCTATAAAATATCTATACCTTTTATTTTATTTTTGGCATCTCATTTGTTTGACATATGGGAGGAAGATCAGTCTTTTTCTGAAAGCAGTTATATAGGATGCTTTCTTCCTTTCTATTCACAACTCTAGTACACAAACACTGGTCCTAGAATGTCCCATGGAGTGACACAGTTTCATGTTGTTTGGGGCTTTTTTCCACTTTTCTATTCTCTTACCATTTCACAGTAGCTCCTTCCTCAGACACTTCACATTCAAACTCCACCCTCTCTCCAACCATCACCATTTGGTCCTCTAGTGGGCGAGTGATCAGGATTGGAGGTTCTGAAAATGAAGATACTTTTATTAAAACAGTATTCTAAAAGACTGAAAACCAGAGGTAGATTTCAGTACTCTGCACTGTACAGGAAGAGCCCCATGGTGATGCTCTCTGTGCTGAAACTTCAAATTTACTGTGCTGGATCACATTATCAATATTACCAAATGACCTTTCGGGTTTTGCTTCATGAGGCAGAATACGAACACAGAATTAATCAAGTTTCATATATAGTCTAAAATTCTAAACCAGAGGCATTAGTTTCTTGTACTACTTCAACTGCCTGTAGAGTTTATATTGAGTGGAATCAAATTTTGAAGTAACTTTGTAGCCCAATTGTTGGGGAGAAGTAAATCACTTCCCAAATGAGAATTAATGGTAACCATCACTGTGCTGTTTTCCTGTGCTTTCTTAGTTGCAGCTATAGGAATAATTTTCCTTCATTCAACTGTAAGAAAAATATATACTTCAAGAGATGTCAGAATTTGTTCATGTTTGAGAATTTCCTTTCCTATGAGATTAACTAATCTGAGAGTAGAGGTGACAGTAATTCAAAGTTCATTGCTCACCTTTTACAAACAATTCTGTGAAGCTCTTCTCATCTCCTACCACACATTCATATGCTGCATCATCAGCCAGAGAGCAGTGGTTTATGGTCAGTATTCTCTTATTCCCAATAGACTCAAAAATGTATCTGAAAAGAAAATCTGAATGTAATTATCAGAGTCTAACTCCTTTCTACCCAGACACTGTCTTCCCCTGCCTGGCAGATGAAAAGATTCCTTCTTTTTCTGGCATTTGTGGCAAGGTTTGTTAAGACTCAAGCCCTATATCCGTGTCCTGGTGCAGTGGACAGCAGTAGTGCTTGAAAAACTATAGCATAGGAAATTATGGAGAAATCTTCATACAAGTGTGAGAAGTACAAACTCCTGTGAATGGTGTCACATGCTTTTCTAACATCTAGCAATGCAACATACCCGACTACCATTGAAAATGCTTTGTCATGGCTTCAGCACGAAGTCGCTGGAAACTGGGTTGACAAACAAGCTGCACTGAAGTATACCCCGTATGATGAGAAAGTAATTTTGAACCCTGGATATGCATATGAAGATCAGAATATAATCTGAGGACTTACTTGCTATGTAGGTAGATGGAAGCATCCAGTTTCATGTGTAGATATACCGAGTAGAGAGAAAAAAAAGAAAAAGTGATGAGATAAGCAACCAGTCCCTAAGACAAAGCTTTATGTAGATTCTTTCTCAGCTCCCATTTCTCCCCCTTACAATCCTTTCTTTCCAAGAAAAGCTATTTTCCCACTTTGTCCAAGCTGTAGCTCCTTCTCTTGGGGATTTCCCATGTTTCTAGTTTACCTGCCGCTCACTTGGATCTCCTGTCCATTCTTCAGCCATTTCACATCAGCATCTGGATTGGCAACTTCAACCATTAATTTGATTTTTTGCCCTTTATCCACCTGGTAAGCTGGATCCAGTTTCTTGAGGAATGCTATGACAAAGAATGATTAAAGAAAATAATATCTTACTCATTTTTATACTTAACATTTATTTTTGCGTTCTCTGTCAGGGAAGTAATTCTTTATTTCCTTTCCTATGGTTTAGCATCAGCTTAAACCTTCCCTGCTTTCTGCATCCCTGTCTGCATTCTTACCATTCCTGTCTGTTGTTCATCTTGTTCTGTTTTCTGTTTTCCTTAATATAGGATGAAAAGTACGTGATATAAACTAAAATAAGCCCGGTAGAATATTCTAAATCAGATGTGGATATGTACTTCAACACATCCTACACAGAGTTACAGCTTTGTCTACCCATGTAGGAAAATGATACTGATCTTCTCACTGGTGAATGGCAGTTTGCCTTCTCTGTTTCAGACTTTTAAAACAAATTAGTTAAAATTAGGCAATTAATACTTCACAAGTCTAGAAAAGGCTCAAGAATTCCAAATATATCATCCCAATGGAAATTAAATTCTTTAAGTGGACCACTAATACCTGAGATACTGACCAGTTTTAGGGGTGGGGGTGTTCTTGCTTTCTGTTCAGGGAAAAATAAGTGGTAGGGCAGAAGAAACTAGTTAAAATGAGCAGGTTCAGAACATCCAGAGTTTCAGATGAAGTTAGCTCAGAGCTTTGGACATCACTTTAATCTTTGGGAATCAGCATTTTCACCTGTAAAACTGTGTAACAATTGGAATAGGAAACTCCTATTCCTTATTCTTTTCTCATGGCTGCTGTTAGCTGATGTTAATACTCAAAGAAGGTAAGAACACATTTATTTGGAATAAATACAGCTTGCCAACCTGTACTTTTTTTCTCTTCCTTCTTTATGCGTTTGAGGCGTTTCAGCATCCCACGCAAATCTGTGATCCCATAATGAAAAGCAATTTTCTCATATTCAGAAGGAGGAGCTTTCCTCAGGATTTCCCAGACATCAACATCAGATTGGGATTCAGATTTTCCGTCACCTCTGCAGAAAGGGATTAGAGGATCTGAATGCCACTATTGAGAGGATTTAAAAACACCCATAGGCTTGGCGAGCTATGTATTGGCTTGGTGAAGCCATTTCTTCATGAAAAATGTAGTAGTCTTAACTTTTCCTATATTGTTCCCTATAATGTTGAAATAAAACTAGTTTTACTGCTATTTATATATAGTGATTAAAATCCAGTTACTGCCCTGAATGGTTTACTTTCTATTAGCCAAGGCAAATAAATATTAGCTTCCCTTTAATGATGGGTAATGGAAACACGTGGAGATTTGTTTTCCTGGTGTGGTCATATACAAAACATGTGGCAAAGCAAGGAACTGAACTGACATCCTGAAAATGTCTTAGAAACAAGGCAGTTGGTTTATGTTAATAAGAGACAAATCCTTTTCTACTCAGGGCCTTTTTTCTCTTCACTAAAATGAATTGGAGGTTATTAAAATACTTATCATACGTTGTAAATATAGTTGCTGTCTATAGGAAACTAAAACATGAAGACACATAAATTGGTGAGTAATGGCTAACAAGGCAATATTTACAATGGACTACTTATAGTTTAACCAAAGAACTAGCAATTATGGAAGAATTAATGTTTGGTTTAGCAAAACAAAGTGAAAATTTGGTTGCTTGGCTTTGGGAAAGGCATTTTTTTCTGTCATCATATTTTTAATGTAAAAGATCATAAATAGAAAAAGAAATTGCTGTAACCTTACCGATTTACTGTGCGCAAGAAGCTGCTGTACTCCAGAATGACACAGAGAATCGTTTGGAAACACACACAGCATCCCAATGGGCAAGAAAGAAGACAGCATGTGTTAAAACAAAAGAGCCATGAATGTCATGTTCACCTTTAGCAGAACATGCCTGTGCTTCAGTAGCAGGGAGATGAAGGAGCTCATGCAAAAGCTCTGAAATAGGCTTAAGAAAAAGGCTGTCCTCTGTTGAAACCAAACTCACTCTCACACTTTGTATAGTTCCACTATGCAATTTATAAGTGTAAGCACGTCTAGTTATTCCTGACGTTATCCCAGAATTATAGCTAATCACCTTAAAGGGGACACACAGGTCATCATGGAGTTGTTGCTTGTCATAGTTTGCATTTTGGTAAACAGAGAAAGGATGAAAGATGTCCTTTAAAAATTTCTTTAGGAAAAGGAACTTCCTGTGGCTGTTGTTAATGGTATCACCAGAACCAAGCAGATTTCAGTGAAGCAGAACACACCCTTATAATGAAGCCATATTCAGTCATAAACCCAATAAGAAGACAAGTAGGTAATGCAGAGAAAAATGGAGGATTATTGGGCATATTTCCATTTCTTTTCCCAAAAAATTTTCTAGAAAGATAGCAGTCCCATTGGTCTGAAAAATCATGACTATAGTCAGTCTAGACAGAAGATAGAACCAAACACTTCTGGTGCTCCTTTTATTGTCAAGCCAAAAAGGCTTGCTCATAATGTGAGCACAATGTTTATTAAAGTACTGCAGCCTGGACTTGGGATTTCCAGCGCATCTGTAGCTCTTGAAGCGGAAAGGAAGCAAGAGACAAGGACTTCAACTTAGAGAGTTTGAGCTGAAATATGGCATGTAATATCTTATATCTTCAGAGGGGTTTATCACTCACTAAGCCTTCAGTAGCACTCACTGGATTGATAGGTGTATCTGAGGTTTGGAATTCTTGTGATAGGTACAGCCTACTGGGTATTTGTTTTGTCATAACAGTGCGTCAACATCACCCACAAATTTAATCAGGGTTCCTCTTATCTATATATCTATCATTTAGTCTGGGGCTGCTATAGATGATTTGTAGTTTTGCCTAGCAGAAGGCAGGACAATTGAACTGATTTGCCAAATAGACCAAGATATGTTTTTAACATGAGCAGTTTTGGGGCAAGTTCTCCTAATCATATCAATGAGCAACATTTAAATATTTCTAAATACATGTAAATTGAAATATATATCCAAGTACATAAATCTAGGAGTATATAATATTTCTAATGTGCTGAGTTCTTTGTACTAGTACAATTAATGTTCTGTGGCACAAACTGTCTCAAAAGGAAACATAAATTCATAGGAAATAAGAAAAACTTAACAGGCAGTATATAAATTCTGGTGGTGTCTCTGTCTATCTGCCTGCTTCTATGCTCATCTCTATTCACCCCTTTACCTGAAAATTTGCAGGTAGGATTATTCATGGAGTTCTCAAAAATATTTTGTGTGAGTTGTATTTAAATACATAATGAGAAAAATCTCCCAGTTTGGATGCAATTCCACAGTCCAGTATATCCACTATTGAGAAGACTTCCTTAATTTTAGCTTTACCTTTTCCATTACTCACTGTCACCCCACCTTTATATCTGGCAATACTCTTTGGGTGTATGCAAGCTGAAATACAAGAAACTTGTTCCTAAGCATGAGTATAGTGCCTTCCTTGGAAATACTAGTATTTTTTAATTACAGGGAAAGGCTTGTAAACTGCATGTAAAGTTGTACTAAAAGTTAAAGGTTGTAATTTGTATAGTGTTTGAGTTGTGAAAAAGAAAGGAAAAAAAGTCTTTCTCTGCTTCTGAGCAAAGGTTTCTCCACCCCAATACTCCTTTTCAGCATTTTGTATTTGCTCAAGCTTTCTCTTTGATCCCATAAAGACACAGAGTTTGCACATTCAGGCTGTAGTCTTCCAACAGGAACTAAGCAGTGTATGAAAAGTCAGAGACCTAGACTCCTGAAGTTTCTCCCACCCTTACGTTACTTTCCCTGATGTTGGGATCCTTATTCAGAGTGATCACCTCATAGGTTAACTATGCACTTGGGGGCATTAAGATGCAGCTCAGTGAACCTGCTGTAAATGGAATATGCAGCTGATATGTTTTAAACATATGTGGAGGGGTTAAAAATAGTTTTGTACATCCCAGAGATGGTTCCTTCCTATCCCATTACTGTCAACTGATTGGACCCTGTCAGCTGTCACCTCCTTCAAGGTCTCTGCTCACTGTCCCATTTAATAGTTCTGTGACAGCTGTTCCCTTCCTCTTCCCAATGACCTCTCCTTGGCCTATGACATCTGTATGTCAACACTAGTTAATTAAATTACAATGATAGGAGATACAATATTAAATGAAGCTCTTTTTATTCTAGTGGGAATGTTCATTACCTCCGGATTGAGGAGCACTTGTACATTAGGTGTGACAAAGCAGAAGTGCCAGAAGAATACTCTTCAATTCTATTTGAATCTGCAAAGCTCTTGAGAGTTCCTCAGCATGAGGTCCCCTTTTCTATTCTATTTTAATGAACTATTCTATTTCTAATTCCATTCCATGCTGAGTTCTTTTTGCCTATCAGTTCTCATTAACAAAGGAGTGGTCTTCAAGCCGAGGTGTGCAAAGCCTGAAGGATCCACAAATTACTTCTAAAGTGGCTGTGAAAAAAACTTTGGAGCAGTGAATCATCAGCATGCTTAAATTCACTAAACAGAGATTCGTAAGTCAAGAAAGGTCAAAACCAGCGATAGAATGCAGTGACATTTATTAAGCTTCTTCTAATGAATTGTATTTTTAGTCTAACAAATAATGAATAGTTGAATCCACAAACTGAACATTTCTGGAAATACTGGAAATTTTTACTCCTTTAAGGAGTCCAACCACTGCTCAAAACTAATTATGAAAGCAGAAGAAAAAGGCACTAGGGGAAGGTCTCATAGCAGGTTTTCCCTACTTTAGACTTACAATAAAATTCGAATGCAGGTTTTGTTTCAGACTTCTCTGAGGCTCATGGTGAAACAAGAAACTTGGATATCAGTGTCAGCTATAGAAAGTTTGATAAGTGGACTTTCTGTCTTGTCTGGTTTGAGAGTTCTGGTTGTAGTGTTACTGCGAAGCCAGAATTCCCTTCTAGCTGGATATGTTACATATTGCATAATACAGGGCTTTGTACATCTATGTCACGTTGTAGCCCCACTGAAATTTGTGTGAGTTAACTTGACTGAAACATCAGGCTATCGAGTTATTGCCTTCTGTAACCAAGCTACTCCAAATGTATACATGATCCTGTACTCTTTGTGGAGATAAAACCCTTTTTATAAACAGTAATACTAATAGCTGAGCAAAGACTGGACACAGATACCCAACAACATTCACCCAAGCAGTTGATTGTGAAAACTTAAATGGTTTAAGTTACATTTGCAAAACAGGAGTCTAGTGACAAGTGCTTATAGAAACTTCAGGAGCTAGAAAGACTCAGTGATTGGCCAGGGGCAGTGAACAGAGCTGTGTTTGGAGTAATGGGATGATAATGAGCAATGGAAACTTCACTTGGAATGGAATGAAATGGTTTGTAATGGAGACGCCTGTACATATATGAAGTAAGTGACTTCAGTAATGCCTTCATTAACATGTTTAAGGAAGGATGGAACAAAACTTCAGCATATGTTTGATAGGCACCAGCAGGTATATTATGCAAATGATTTTTCTGATTCTAATTTCTATGACTACAGGAATTTGAAGCAGCAGGTTATTGAGAAAATCTGGGAATTCAAGGACAATTTAAAACTGCTTGTAAAAGAAAGTGATGGTGAAAATGAAAGGACATTCAGAGAAGCACATTGATTTGTATTCAGTAGTCCGCCCTTAACTTCTATTAACTGTTTAAAAGCATTTCTGTCTCAGGAATTGCTGGTCATTTTCTTACATGCTATCTAAATTTTGTCACGCTCTGCACCTAAGAAAGATGAAGATGCATGCACTATTTCAAACAAATGGTTCTTATATTCAGCCTGACCCATGCATTTGTAAGAAAAAAAAATAGAAATCTTACTCTCTGTTGGCAACAGCAGAATCCAAAACATCCAGATTAAGATGGTGGGAAAAAGAGAAAAACAGAAGTAGGCAGGTTATGAAAACAGATATTGCAATGGAGGATAAGAATGAGAGAGGAAATTCCACCAAAAAATGTCAAAGTAAAAGCAAGAAATAAAAAATAGAATTGGAAGAATAAAAAATATTTACATAATATTTATGCAACATAGAACATATTTACATATATGTAATAAAATGCTATAGAAAATGTAGTTGTATAGTGTAATACTAACAGATATCTAATAAAATGGCTTGTCCTCCCAGCTCTCTGGTGAAAAGTATTGTGGAAACTTAGGACAGAAAATTCTTATTATAATATATATATTCCTGTTATAATGTATATAGCTGCCTATATATAATAAATACCTGTCTATAATAAATTCTTATACAAAGATATTGTAAATTGCTGTTGTGTTTTAGGGCTTTTTGTAATGAAAAGAGCTGGTGGAAGCGTCTAATTGCCTTAGTCCCAGCCTTTTCTATCTTGGGAAAGATCAATCTTATACACCAAGCAGAAATGCATCAAATGCTGAGTATTTGGGGAAGTTGCCATAATTTCCTGTCATTCTTTTTCCAGTTAGAGCTGTTTTAGGAAAACTACAGGGGTTCTGAATTTATGAAACTTTCACTTAGTCTAGATTTTGTGTTTTCAGTGTTGTTCAACAGAAGCTGGTTGTTTTAATTCTTTCAGTTCATGGATTTTTACTCACCTCTTTTTCAGCAGGGCACTAAAATTAAACTCTCCATCTTCATGACCCTCGGTACTGTATAGTAACAGAAAGCCACAATTAGTTTCAAAATGAGATGGGAATACCTTGTGAGACTGTAGCATTATGTAGGTGATATATTTTTGTAGGGGAGTAGTAGATGGATTTAGAATACTTAGAACATGAACTGACATGGGAGGTGACAATTAGGCTCTTTGTCCATATTGGTCTTCATATAGGTTTAAGAAATATATTTAATGAATTTGTATTTTTTCTGTGCTGATTATGGCTAAAGTTGTACATGGTATTAGCTTGGTGGTCATATTGATCTGGAATGTATTCATTACCATAAAGATGTTTCAGAAGCTTTTCTTTAGAATCTTTAGTGCTTTTGGAAAACTGTCGTATCAGAAATGTAGATATTATTTACAGTGTGGGCAGTATTTAACCAACCTTTCTCTGGGATTTCTTCCAATCTAAAATAATGTGGGGATTTTTCTAGTATTATCCCAGCTGTAATTGTTTCCTAAGGATCTTTGTGATTCCAGAATTTATTATACAAAAAAGTGTCACATCCTTGGTGCTTGGGAGAGTTAAAGGACAAATTCTGTGATCTGACTTTGATTCTGAGATGGGGTTCAGTATGCAATTACCCAAAAAGCATCATGACAAGCAATGGTGTGATGAGTTGGTTTGTGGGAACAAGAAGCAACAAGGAGTTTTTTGATGTGTAATTTTGTCTGTTACATATGGTGGACTCGGAATGTATGATGGTTTTTTGGTGTTCCAACTCAGATGCCTTTTAGCTGTGCTTCTGAGCATTTGAAGTATAAATCTACTATGAAAACTTAGAGTAAGGCCACTAAAATCACTTCTTTGGGTTTAATTGCTAAAAAATCACTTCAGGGATTTGATTTAAAAGTGCTGGGAGTTACACTGAATTTCATGACTATTGATTATTCAATTTAGGGTGAAAAAAAGGTCTTTTCTGCAGTCAGACAAGGTTCAGAAAGTCAAAATGGATTTTCTTTGTCTCTTTCTCCCATCATCAGTATTCAGCTGCTCCTTGACATTTCTGTTGTCTTGAGTATGAGAAACTGGTGATGCTGTCTTACAGCATTCATATTTGTCCAGCAGCAACAACTTACATTTAATTATTGTTTTATACACAGAAATTATTCTTTTTAGTTGTGCTGGTGGTGGTGGTAGCCCATGCTGCTGTCTATACCAATACATAATGCTAGTTGCTTCAGGGAAAGTCTGTCTGTAGAAGTGTAAACCAGAATGTCAGGAAAATTCAATACTGGAGGAACAAATATTTCAAAACGTAACAGCCTCAGCAGATAAATTGTGGGCATTTTAACAGTATTGTTATTAAATGGAAGAGAAACAAATGCCCAACTTCTTGTGCTGCTTGACAATGCAATGTTAGTGAGAAAAGTAACAATCTTGAATCAGCGTAATTTTGAATATGTTGTGAGAAGAGATCTTTTTATTAAGACAATACCATTTTTACTTCTGTTATTACACTCAAGGTAGTACAGTGCTGCACAGGATCAGTTTCTGGGTATGATGCTCAAATGGAAAAGTGTATTTTGGTCACTTTGTTCCCTACTTTTAGATTTTCAGTGTTTGCAGGCATAAAACATACATGAGAATCACTAGTATAATACCAGTTTTTGAAGGGGATTCTTCTGATCAAATACTCAGGAAATCATAATCTACAGCTGGGAGAATAACTAGTCACCTATTGCTTCCCAGGTAGGAGTTATATTAGATTTTCAGGAAAGCCTAGCATTCCATATTTAGGTTTTCTGAAGAATAAGGCCTTAATAATTCCTTTAACATGCACAGAGTTAAGTCTAATCTCAGAGTTCCTATTTTTGTTATGGTAGAAGACACTGGGATCAAAAAGGATAGGCTGGGAAATTTAATGATACTTCGGTAAAAAGTGTGCCAAGAAACAACAGATTTTCATCTACATGTGTGTAGGTACATTTCTGTGAGCAGTGGCAATCAGTCAGGATGTGGTCAGTAGAGAGGAAACATGTAAAGCATCAGGGGCAGACATGCATGTAATTTGAAGTTACTTTTTCTTGTAACAGTGGTGAGAAGATGCCACTTTTCAAACACATGCATTTTCTGTAGATGAATCTGCCTCTCTTGGGACTATCAAACTACTCTTTTCATTATTTATACTCATGTTACTAGTTATTTGTATGGATTTGACTTATAAATACTACACACCACAAACAATTATTTATTTGGAATTTAAGCTTCTGTTTTGTTTTCTTTTTTTTTCCCCTTATTTTATTTCTTTTCCTAAGCAGAGAGAGACAGTTCATTGTTAGACTGGAATTTGTCTGCTGACACAGACAGTGGCTACCTGAGGAAGGCTGAAGTCATCCGTCTCCCCCCTCCTGCTAGGCTCCTGAGTGAGGGTATCAAAGAGAAAGCTTCAGATTTAAACAGGTCAGTTCAAAATCTGGCTCCATTCTTACAGCAGAAACTGAAAATCTGAACAGCCTGAAGCTGCTCACACTGCACTCCCTCTGAACTGATTCTAAATTCTGTGCTAGCAAGAAGAGAAACTCTCAAAGCTTAATTTCACTGCAGTGAAATAACACAGTGCAGCTATGCACTGAATATCCTCTATTTAATAGGCATCACAGCAAGGCTGGTCAGCCTCCTATAGATGGATTTGACTGTAGATAAATTCTGCCAGTCTTTTTTAGTTCTTTGCGATATAATGTTTAAAATAAAACCAAAACCAAACTAAAAATTCATTAAAAAATAGAACTTCTAGGGAAAAACTTAAGAAGTTGCCACAGATGATTTGTGTCCTACGTTAGAGAAATAGTTATCTGTTGGAATCTTCTTGGTCTAGTAATTTTGCTAAGATACATAAAAACTAAATGAGAAACTGAATCTCACAAAGGGAGGAGAAATACTCAACAGTGAAAAAACCACATGGTTATTGTCTGAATAAAAACCCAAGCAGTTGTGCATTTTTTCTTTTACTAATAGAAGGAAACATTATTCCATTAAGTCATATATCAGTTCAGACAGCATGATAGATGTGGGAGAATAGCCTTTTCAGCATCAGTGCAATACCTTGCAGTCTTTGATATCTAAGACCTGCATATATCTGAGTTTTTACACAGACATAGTATCGTTGACTTAATTAAATTAATATAATTATAGAACATGAAAACAAATACAATCAAAATGCTTATGTTAATATTGTCAGTGCTATGCTGCTCACAGACCTCCCATCAAACCTCACTTCTGTTTAGCAAATGTTTGTATTAAAGTATATGTAGTTCCTCAAGCTGGACCACATCAAGACTAGGCACCACACAGAATCTTTTCTTCTCTATTGGTCTAAGTCTGGAGTGCTCTTTACAGGTTTGAAAAATACAGTGCTAAAGTTTTTGGTAGTATTCTACACATTATCAACCAAATCGTTGAAGACAAGCATGATTGTTAGGCTAAGACAAAGTCTAAACTCTATTAGATGTTTTCCAGGAGTTTTGTAGTATTTTAATAGTAGAAATATTTTCTTAGTAGACATCCCTATCTTTGTGCTTTTAATTAGTCTTGCCTAGGAAAGTAATGAATGCTACATGGAAGTATAATCTGATCTACATGAGTTTCCACTGTACATACTCACGTGCGTCGGAAGGCAGAGCGAATATCCAAGTCTCCAGGTATCGGTGCTTCTGATGTGACAAAAAGTGATGGACAAGAATGGGAAAGTCAAAATAATGCAGAAATACTGTGCTATTTATAAAACTTTTCCTTTGAAGATCTATTTTTTTTTTCTAAAGGTCTTATGTTGTAAATTGTGATCAACTACATATTGAAAGATTGAAGCATCATCTTCAAACAGTAATTAGCTTTCAAAATCCAGTGTCCTGTGTGCAGCTTAGCTCTTGTTGCATGCTTTATAATAGCCTGCAGCATGATGAACTGTCATATCTCTTCTTTGTCAATTCTGCTGGTAAATTTTAGTTTCAATACTGGCTTCACAGGATATTAAAACCCTAATGAGAAAACTGCTGTGTATCAACTGAATGTTATTACTAATAATAAATTATAATCCATACTCTGAAAGCAAAAATAGATCCCTGGAAATATGTAGAGATGTACAGAAACTCCAGCAAGGATGTTGCACAGGGAGAACTTTAGTACCCTGTTCTAAGCTTCTCTTCGTACGAATAGGTGTGCTGCTACTACTGGGAGAAAAACTTCTCAGTCACAGCTCCTAAGTCATGATTCCTGTAGCCAACTGGTGAAAAACTGAACACTGCTGATTGAGTAACGTCAATACACTTTTGTCTTTGTGTATTAGGCTCACTTGTTACTGGATGTTGCAATCCCTGCAACAGAACCCCTGAAACAGGGAATGATCCAAACATTCAGCTCTTTCAGGTAGTCCATGTTTATACTGTTTTATGTAAACTCTTCCACACCAGGGGGAAATCAGTGTTAAAATGTCCTTCCCTTTCAATTGCTGATAAGCTTTTCATTCAAGCAGTTGTGAAGGTGGCACCATGTATTATGCAAAATAAGTCATCTAATCTTAAAACAATTTTACATCTCAAGGTGCTTCTGCAGGACTTGAATTTATTGGGAAGAAAGGAATTAGTAATAGTGTCACGTCTAAATCTTCCATTTTCCCTCTTTTTTTTGTCAAGTATCCATTTTTGGTACTGAACTTTTGCCAAAATAAGAATGGTCCTCTCTATTATTCTAATGGAATTAAATATAATGAAAGAATGGATCTGAGACTGGAATAAAGCCAGAGAAAAGTTGGCCTAATTTGCATCTTTCTGTTTGCTTTCTTTAAAAGCATCATGGTTCTGGCTTGAGTGACATCAGTGTTACTTCTAATGCTCTGTATCGCTGCCAACCTATCCCAGTCCTCATCTGTGGGCTTCTGTAAATGTATGTGTAGCTCTTCAGGTCTATGTTGTCTAGTAGCTATGATGTACCAGAAAGAGTTGTTGGTGGGCATACATGAAGGAAATAAAATGAAAGGAAGGAACAAGGTGGCAGGAATTCATCTTACCATTGACTGTCAGGTTGAAATTAGAACTATCAAACTTGTCCTTGGTAGACACCTCACATCTGTACCCTCCTGCAAAAGTCATGTTTGCTTCTATGATTTCCAATTCAAAGGTGTACACCTGGAACAGGCACCAATGATACAATTCATGAGTTCACAAATGAAATGGTGAAATAGAGAGACAATACAGCATATTAAGTCACGGAGAGAAACAGATAACAGATGAAATATGCCTCTGTGTCCTTTTAGAATTAAGAACCTCTTGAGTGTGTAACTCATTACTATCATATAAATTACAAATACCCCCTCAATTTAGTAGGGACAGTTAAAGAATATTATCAATACAGGTCTTTTAGAGGATACAATGCTGTATTAGCAAACTGTGCTTGTGTACTGGTATGTGCAGTCATATTGTAAACAGAAATAGAACTTTCATTAAACAAATACAGCCTCCACCGTGTATACCGTACACTTGAAAACTCAGCAAAAGGAGTGGCTAATGTAAGCAAGTCTGTTCCATTCCATCCAGGAGAGGGTAGTAGTGTTTCATATACCACACAGGATGAGAAGTCATGGCACAGACTCTCTCGTATTCCTGTTTGTGTATCTTTGAACACATTTGTGGCAAAAATGGATCTTACTCAGCTATTTAAAGTAGTCTAGACAATGCAGGAAAACAATAAATTCCAACACTAGTAGCTAAATGCTTGATCTATTAAAACCAAGATAGACCATACTTAAATATCTGATTTATTGTTTTCTCTTAAATATAACAAGTATCTACTACTTGAGAGGAAGATGAAAGGAATCCTGCAGTAGGTAGTGCAAAACTTGCTCCCTATGTCCTCCAGCCATTTTCTGATTTCACCATAGATAAGGTATGCAAAAGTCTGTATGTAGTGCTTGTCTCCTGTCTGCATAGTCAAAACATAGACTTCTGTGCGTAAGTATAGCATTGTGTACAGCTTTGGGTACCTTAATATCAAATCATTCCTACATTTGCTTTTATTTTCCCCAGATTAGGATCTAGAAGACTGAGAATCTTACTCTGCCAGTTGTACCTTGTTATTTCGATCATAGCTGTCATGTAGCTGGAGATGTTTCCCCACTTTGCTTCCCAGGTCCACCCACTTTCCTTTGAACCATTTCACTGATGGTTTCTTCAGCAGGCTCTCACCTGCCACTTTGGCAGTGAATGTGATGTTTCCACCTTGTAAGGGAAGTAGGTTAAAATAAGATTACAAATAGTGTTTAATTTATCTGTTATATTACTGCTGCCATCCTGTACATGGAAAGCTAAATAGTCAAGCAACAGGAACAATTTACACACAGCACTTGACTCACATTTTTTACTCACCAACAGTAACTTCTCCATCCTGGGGTCGTGTCACAAAGAGCCCAATAGGGTCCAGAGGCTCTTCTGGTTGAGTGCCAGTAGGTGCAACTGAAATAAACATCAGAATTACAAGTTGGACCTTTCTGCATCAGTTTCTGTTTCAGCCTATGTAGTGAATTTCCTAACTTCAAAATATCTCAATATGTTTCCCCTGTCTCTCAGATTCCTTATTATTTATTGTCTGTCATTCATCACTAGTGGTCTGCTTTCAGCTACTCTCTCTTCCTCACTGACCCTAAGAATTCCCCGTTTCTGCTCTTCCCTTCTGTTAACGAGCCAGACTTGATAGCAGTGTTAGTTCTCTATTACCTTCTGTGTTCTGGCTGCTTTCTACTGGTGGTGCAGGTGGCTCTGAGGCAGCTGGGGCTGGAGCAGCTTCAACAGGAGCGACTGTCTCACTCTTCTCTGGAAATGAATGTAAGCCAAGGTTAAAGAAAATTGTGATTCTACTTCCTTTCTGAACAAATCCTGCACAAGGGCGGTTTTTAATACGTGTTAGGAAATGCAGAGAAATTAGCTGTGGCTTTCTAGAAGTGAGAGGATGTGCTGGAAGCAGAAGAGGCCTACTGAGGCTGGATGATGGTCTTCCTTTTGCTGAGCTTGGAAAGAACTGATGCCTGGATTTTTACACTCTATGGTCTTGATGTGTAGAAATTCTGCTGATCAGTAACACTATTGTTTGATGCTAACTTCAGTGGTCTAAATAGAAAAAGTAATGTAAAATGATGGAATTATTATTTTTGTAAACAGTTTGCTTCTTCATGAGATTTTGTTTAACTGCTGTTGGAATGTAATGTTCCAGATGCTACTGCTGTGTGCAGCGTGGGGAAAAGCTCCAGGCACTCCTAGTAATTAATATGGAGAAAGTACTTTGTAAATGCATTTATCATTTCCTCCCCTGGCTCATGGAAGTTTCTGGCCTCTCAATTAAATTATGACCTCCCAGACAAATTCAGGCAAATATATTTGGCACAATGGAGAGGATAGAAATGTATGAAAAAGGAGTAAGAGTGAGCAACTGGGGCAGATGGAGGGAGGTAGAATTTCTTGAAACAGATCAGTTGCAGCAAGATTATTTTTTTCCATAGGTAGTGGAGCCACTTCCAAAGGGCCTCACCTACCTCTCAAGTCCCACATGCACTTTCCCAGGTATTTGCAATGTGTTTTTCACCAGGGATTTCAGGCCCTGTTGTGCCACGTGATGACTGATTTGAGTGGCTCCTCTGTCACAAAATGAGGTGGCTGTGTTTGGACAGGTTAGGGGGCAATTTCCATTTTTCCAGTTATTATTGTTTGTGAAAATAATAATGGGAGATCCAGTTACTCTTTAACAGTATAATCTTAGTAAGGTCTGAAAAACAAGACATTATCTATGAACACATGAACATGAGTCAACCACACTCTCAGAAAATGTGTGTCTTTTACCTAAGCTGTATTTGTGTCTTGAAAGAAAGGAGTGTGATTTTAAATTGGTATTATTTCAATACTTAAGTATTAAATTATCCCACTTTTACTGTTAGAAGATATCCCATCGGATCTTACGCAAATAAATTTCAACTTGATTTTTTCTGCAGAGAACTAAACATTATTTTAAGAAATGTAATGTAGATGCTCCCATAACTGGGATGTGTAGCTGTTTAGAAAAGGCTTATTTTGAGGTATCAACATATAATGTATATAGAAAACTTATCTCTCCTTCGGTATCTTAATATCTCCATCATGAATGTGTGCTTGTCAGAGGTGTATTGTTTATAGGTGAGGATTACACTTCCAAATTCAGTAATTCTGTTATTTGTAGGCTGTTTGCCCTTAGCAGGATCTACCTGGAACTTACCTGCAGGGCAATGAGGAACATATAACTAGTATAATATGTACCCATTTATTTTTTGGATGAGATAGTCAGTAAGATGATACTTTTATAAATTCTGACAGCTGTTAAATTGTCCTAATCCATATTAGGATTTAACCTGTCATGCAGTGTCTTTTCATCTGGAACAAGATGTCTTGTCTCCTGTTAAATATTCATCAATATCTTTTCTGTAAGGCTTGTCACCAGAATAAGAATGGAAACTTACAATACCAGAAGTGGTAAATGGGGACCACTTTGGAGGGGGAAAAAAGGGATTGAGAAGGTCAAAATATTTCAAAAAATGAGTGATTTTTCTATCCTTAGCATCTTCAGACATTTTTCATGAGGAAATTCCAGGGAATTTGGCTCTTTATAATTTTTCCCAGGAAAAGCCTGGGGAAACTTTTCAATTTCCCATCAAACTGCTCCTTTAATGCATAAATAGTAATTGTAGGTGATATACAAATAATACAAAACTTACTTTTTGCATTCAAGTCCCTCTTGAAATATGTGTTTTTATTAGCAGGTGATTTTGAGATAGTTTTGTGGAATGTATGAGCTCCTAAAACATTGCAGCATAACTTGTAATATTCTTTCAGTTGTTACAATTTTTATATTTAAATAAATTCATTAAAAAAAATGGAAATACCAGGCCTAAGGTGCAGGCATCTTAGTTTAGGGCAGGTTAGGTTAGAGTAGCTTTGCTTTAGTTTTCAGTGGTTAGGTTGAAAAGCTTGACAGAATTCTAAAGACATACATTGAGATTTCCTCTGTTGTCTTGACTGTGTGGACTTCTGATATCTGGAAATGGGTGGTTTAGCCACAGGAAATGTATTCTTCAGCTTAATGTCAATGAGTAGCATCAAATAATTGTGTGAAACATATGTATTGCTAGTAGAGAAAATTTACAGTGTTAGGACAGGCTAATTCCCATAGGCCTCATTCGTAAAGGTTGCATATGGAACTGAAAATACTGATGAAATTAGAATTGCTTAGGAAACACCGTACCTGGTTCCTTGACCTTGAGTTCAAATTTAACCTTGGAACTTCCAGCTATTACAGCATATGTCACATCATCTTCTTTTCCTACATTATTGATCGTCAGTGAATGCTTGTTTCCATCTGCTTTGATGACATATTTCTCGCTTTCAGTAATTTCTGTGCCAGCTCGCTGCCACTTCACCTTGACGGCAGCTTTTTCTGTCTCTGCTTCAAACACAGCTGTGCTTCCAGCTGTCGCCTCTGTTGTCTTGGGCTTCTTGGTAAATGCAGACACTAAAAAAAGAGAGAGGGCTCACAGAAGTCTGGTTTGCAGTTGTGACCTATCTGGTATAGTCAGCTGCTGTGGCTGCAACAGCTGTCTCCTTGCTCTCCCGTCTGCCCATGTAAGATACACATTACAAAACTTTCTACAGAGAAGTTGTAAATTGTCTTTGAGTTTATCGAGTTCTGTATCTGAGATGTCACATCTTCTCCATGTTGTCATGAAAGAAAATGAAGTGGATAGCGAACTTATCTCCATGTCCATCTTCCTCATTCTTTCCCCCTAAAATGAACTCTCATTTTTCATGAATGAATGTTTTGATCTACAACAACATGGCATGATGTGTATTCTTACATATCAAACTGTCTACAATGATTTGCTATGCAGTTTTATTTAGAAATATTATACAGTCCTAACAGTTGCTTAACACAGTTATTAAACAGGACCAGGATCTGTTCCTCCAACAATATTGCAGTTTGTGCAGTAACATGTGACCTAATATAGCACAATGAATGAATGGTTCATCTTTAATCCTTCTGTTTTGACTGTTCAATATTTTAGTGCACATTCCTATGATGGCCTTTGTAAGTTTATACCAGCTAAGTAATATGAACCGTGGTTTGAATTCAAATGTTTAATTCAGCATTAGAAGTTAAACTACTTGCCTACACAGAACTCTACAACAACTAGTTTTCTAATTACTTACAAGGTCAATCAAAATATTTTCTCTATATGTCAAGAAGCACTTATAAGGCTTATAATGAGAATGAAGGAAATTATTAATATGTAAGGTGAGCAGGCATAAACCACATGATGTTTTAGGTCATATGTAATCAAAGTAGCTCAACAAATAGGAGTTTGGAAAGCAAGCAATATGTTGTGATGTTGTCCATGAATAGCCTAATCTTTCTCAAGATCAGATTTTAATAAGGTAACTAATTTTACTAATTTCTTTACCATTATTTATTTATTTATTTATATTTCTTCAACTTTAATCAAGTTTTTCATTTTATGCTCGTGTTCTGGTCTTTCTGATATCTGTTCTCTTTTCACTAATTGCCATAAACTATGTTCATGTATAAAAATACCAGCAATTAACATTCTGATTCATACACTGGATGTTTTTCGTGCACCATTTTGTCATCTTTTTATTGGCTTACACCTCTGTAACCAGGCTTTTATAAACTATTAGTAATTCCATCAGATGTAATTATACCTGTTACCTCTGTGGCAAATTATGTATGGCTCTCCTTCTTGGGCAGCAACAAGAACTCTTCCAAACACCACAACAATGGTTATAATTAGCTTTAAACTTTTGGGTTTGCTTTCCAAAAATGACAGGAACATGGCATGAAAATATCTTAAAGAAATAGTTTATATTCATGTTCAGGAAGGTGCTTTAGTTAGTATAAATATTATATTGCTAACAATACCATCTGATCATTGCACAAACTCTCTATTCCTGTAGCATGTCTTCAGACTGCATAAATTAATTGACCTCAGTGGATTTGCATTTTCATTGTATATTTGCAAAATGCAAATGCATTTTGCAAATATACATTTGCAGTGTAGACTATACTGCTCCCTACTACAGTGTAATGCTCCAATGCCTATTACCAGTTGCACATCTTTTGATATTGTATTGCACCTCAGTAAATAACATACCAGGGTATACTTTGATGCAATGTATTGTGTATAATTGCAGAAGAGTTATTGCAGACATCAGGTTTGATGTACACAATTCAAAAGGTGGCCAGGATACTGCACAGTGGGGAGCCAGGTCTGTTCTGGAGCCCACTCTTGAAATACCTACTGCCTGGCTCCTTTCCCTATGACGCTAGAGATAAAGCAGCAAAGAGGCATGTTTTTTGTCTCCCTGTGCTATCATCATTGTTCTTCCATTTTAGCACAAAAGAATCTATAAATATATTAATTACTTAACAGCAATGTGGCCTGTAAAGGTTCCAGCCTACAAATGGCAGGGTTTCAAGACACGCATACTTGGAAGTAACTTTCTGGTCTGCTGCACACACTGCAAAGTGATTAAGTTTCTTACATCTCCTTTAGATGACTCAACAGAAACAGATTGTTGGCCAGAACTACGTGCACAGTGAGAAATCTCCACCACCACATACTATTTCTGACTTTGGGGAAATCTAAATACATATGTAGAAGTTACAAGTAGGTCTCCTTGTCTTTTTTATCTTTCCTCTCTCCCTTTCCTGCCAAAAGACTAATTTCAATTCCAACCTAAAATTATTTTGAATACTTCTACTAATGTGTAAAACGGGAAAGCCCCAAGATCCCCCACATAGGAACAAAGGTCTGCTAGAACAGTTGTTAAGAACCCACTTTTTCACAGGGAAAAGACACTCTAAGAGTCATTTTCCTGCACTCGAGATTCAGAGTCAGTGAGTGACAGTGTCCAAAGCAGCGCGTGTCTGTGTCCATCTGTATTCCCTTTCATCTTTCACTCTGTATTTGTAAAGGAAAAGTAGCAATGTACAGCTGGAGATTTTACAGGAAATGTCATTGTTGCAGAAGAGAGTTTGCTGAACAAGCATGTGAAGAGAATGCCATCATTCTTCCTTCTGCAGGAAAAATGAGCTGCTTAATAGAAGAAAGAGAAGTGAGAGATCAGGTATTCCCACTCTCCTTCATTGTGGCTGCTACTTTAAGTAACACATAAATCCAAGTTCATCAGCAGAGTTTTTTGGGTTTGTTTCTTGTGCAGTTACTCCAACTAATCCAGCTATTTCTTCATTAGGAATGTTCCTAAACACTACCATTCAAAACTTCTTGTCTATATGAAAACCTCAATTTTGCCTGCTTTTATCAGAAACACATTACCCATTTGGCAATCTCTCACTTCAACATGTGGCTTCTACCCAGATACTCCCCTCTGGGTTCCATATATACATCCCATACTCAAAACACTCTTTGATACGACCACCACCATCAGGCTGTGGAAAACCAGTGACTGCAACGCCTTTCATGTGATGTTGTGGAATGTCTTGTGGCTCTTGTGCCTGTCAGGCACTATCACACGTTTATCCAGACTCCTGTTGAACATGCCATTCGGCTGAGACACCTGATGACTGAGTAGGCCATGTCCTCTGCCACCCACTTTGATAACTCTCTGCTTTCCAGTAAATTCTAACCCACCCAGCACAAAGGGAGAGGAAGGTGACATTAGTACTAACATTCTATAGCAATTCTGGAGAATGCACATGAGTTATCAGTGCTGATGATGACAGGAATTATTGAAGGGAGGGAGAGTGATAAGTATTCTCTGTGTGTGTGTGTTTTGTGAGGATGGAATTGGAATTGCTGTGGAGAGTTTAACATGGGGAGAGAAGAGTAATGTGGAGCTAATGAAAGAAAATGAGGCTGGAGCCACTTTTCAACACTTCACTTCTGATATCGCTGACATTCCTAATGACTTCTACCTTCTGTAATGCAAAGAACTTCATATAACTTCTGAGCAATGTAGACCAGCAAGTTTCTACCCCAGGCAGAACAGGAAGCAGGCTGCATGTGGTCTGCAGTCTTGCAAAAAACTTTGCGGTGGCTAATGCTGCTACTACCACAACTTGCTTGCAGCACCCATCCTTTAAAAGTCTTGTAACACCTGACAGTGTACACATCAGCCATACAGTTATGTATGTTACATGAGCTACAGCTTCAACAGAAAGCCCTGTTTGGAGATCCATGATCAGATTGCATTTTGATAGTAATTGATTAATAAAGTCTTTCAATCAGGAGAATGAACAAATAGAAACCACATTTGCTTTTGGCCAAATTAAACTAGAATGAAATCATTTAAGTTCTAAAAATAATATTTTCCTTCACTTTTCTCCTAAATAAAATAATAAAACTAGTGTTCTGGCTTCCTACTGCTGCCATTTATTAAATCATCATGCTAACACTTTCATGTTTTCTCCCTTAGTTTCTGACCTGCTTTGAAGCAATCTCTTTCTAACATCCACCAGCAACCTAGTTTACTATTCTGCTTCAAAACTTGTTCATATTTTCCTATACAAAACTCTAGAAAACAGCTAAGCTACTAAGGTCGCTATTGTACTAATCATTATTTTCTTTGCTTTCTTGTTGAACTTCCTATTTGCTGGGCATTTATTTTGTAAGTGTTTTGAGGGAGAGTCTGTTTTCTGTTGCCTTTGTACAGCATCAAATTGTTAGTAATAGCTACTAAGTACTGTTTTATCCCTAATAAGAATAAAAATTAGAAACCAGCAGAGAGATTCCTATTTGATTATTGGCAGAAAACATGGAGATGGAGAGTATATTAAAATAATGCTGAAATAACTGGGATGATTTTAGTTAATAGCCACATTCTTTAAATAACGTGGCTTGTTAAGAATCACAAGCATTAGGTGAAAACCTTTCCCTAAAACCACTGAATTTCAAAGTATGTGTGAACTTTGTGAAATGAAAGTGAGAATGAAGTGTAGATTCCTCAAGAATGATTTTAACTCAATGAAATGATAGAGAAGAGAAATCTTCTTGTTGGTTTTTTGTTTGGCTGGTTGGTTTTCTTTGGTTTGGGGATTTTTTTCTACTTCATCCTGCTTTCCAGAGTGGTGGCTCTGACTTCAGCTCTTCAGCATTCATTATTTGTGATGTGTACAATGAGGAGAGGGAGATAAGTAGTTAGGGAGCGTGTGTGTTAGATAAAGGCTTTCAGATGGTATTTCTGCCTTTCTGAAATGAAAACTGGTAAAGGTATAAATGTTTTAGCAGAATCTAATGTATCTGGTTGAATGCACATGCTACAAACTGCAGCAGAAATCTGCAATGGGTGTAATCAGAAAACACACTCAGGTTTCCTCCTACAAAGCTGAGTTATTTTACTGCTCATCCTGTGTATTTGGTATTAAAATAAATATCTGGTCAATGTATTTAATATTACAAAAGTAGTATTATCGGTTGGAATTCCTTAATTTGTTAAGGCTACACGTTGAAAATTTATCTGTGCTTTAATACATACACTTGGCATCTAATTTTCCTTTTATACCATTTGCTCTTCCATTGAGTTTAAAGCCAGACTATGGATAAGCAGACTTCAGTAACACAGCTTGTAAATTCCTTGCTGAGGAACTATATAAAGATGCTGTGCATTCCTTGGTCAGGACCTAAGTGGCTTCTTGCAATTACAAGCTTAATCATTCCATGATCCAAAAGCTATTGAACTGCTCAATCTTATCATTCCTTGCCTACTTCAGCAGCTGAGATTGTAAAGTCCTGTAACATGAGCAACAGGCAAGGAATAGTTTCACTAAGCAGGGTCAGATCTCTGCATCCATCACACTTTCTGTAAAATGGAGATAGTAGTGTTCAGTTCACTCTGAATTTTAACTTACAAAAAAGGAAAAGATATCTGTATGAATTATTACTATTTATATTGGCATTACTATAATGCATAGAAATTCATTATCATGGAGCAGTGCTTTACTGTGCTAGGTGCTTGCAAATATAAAATGATGAGTTTATATTGAAATTGAAATTGTACAATTTACTCTGCATTATACAACATTGATTGTTATTAATGACAAAAGCCTCTGTGTATTTACAAGCCAAGCTATTTACAGACCAGTGATAAATTTCTTAATCTGAACTGCAAAATCTAGACCGCTCAGTCTGTAAAATATGTGAATAAAAATCGTCTAATTTTCAGGGAAGGTGAGTAACACCAGACTTCTCCTTTTCCAGATATAGCAATGCACTCGTTTCCCATTAAGTCCCATTTATCTACTAAATTTGGTGTTTAAAAGGTCAGCTGTTTCCTCTTAATGTCACAAAATATTGTTAGGGAAATGGTTGGGGTTTTTTTTTAACCTGTCTGAATTTTCACAACAAAAAGAAAAAGCCATCAAAGCTTTCCAAAAAGCTTTGAACAGAGTTTAACTATGAAATGTTTAAATCAAACGAAGAAGAACATAAAGTTTCTGCAACAAGTGATGCTTTTTAATGCTTAATTGCTTGCTCTGATGCTAAATTGCTACAGGTCTAAATCCAGTTGCTCTTGGAGGGGGGAAAGCTACGACTTTGGTTCCTTTGGTATTCTGTAAATAAATAGGGCAGTGCCTCATCCTGATGTGTTTTAGTTGGACAGTTTAAAGTAAAAGAATGTCTGTTGGAAAATCTACTTCACAGGTTTAGGTTTTGTGATTTGTTTTGGTTTTAACATGTTAAACCACCAGATACAGGCAGAGTATGTGTGATCACTTTCTGGCATGAAACATTCTCCTTTATCTATACACCAGATGCCTACATTTCAGTAACAGAGACAAAAGATCTCTTAAGGTTCTTCAGTATTCTAACTGTATCGTATGTGACAACAGGGATTGTAATTTGTCCAAGTATGAATCACCAGATGATTATTCAGTCCTCCTGTGATTGCACTCAACATTTTCCCATCTTGAAATGGCTTGAACTGTATAAACAACATGAAATAGAAAACCAAAGGGATTAATGCCTCTTGGGAGGATGAGTAGAGCCCCTCTAGAAGTTATGGGACATGTGACTGATTCTTTCTCCATCAGAGTGGGTAATAAGAGCTTTCCCTTCCCCTGCTGTGATAATCACAGTGTTTGGGCTGCTTTGGTTGTAGGGATTGTGTAGGACCAGTGATATTACTCACCTATTAGATTTCCCTGGGGAAATAAGCTGGAATAGGATTTCTTTTCACGATTAGCTAGCATAGGCGGGCATCTTCACAAACAGAGAACTTGCCTTTCATCCACAGAGGCTAAAAATATCAATTAAAAGGCAGCTAAACCATTACAAATCAAGTTCCAGTGTCTCGGTGGTCATACTGTCTAATTTTGCCTACTTGTTATATTTCATTTTGCCAGCATTGTCAATCACAAGCATTAGACATTTCAATAAATCTCAAAAATCGTGTGACTTCAAAAATAAAATATGATTATGAATGTCTTATTTTTGGGGCAATCATTGAACTTTTAAAGCTTATATTTTCAAGGTTTTCTCTACTGTTACAAGGTCTGGTATTCTTTTTTATGTACGATTCTATTTCCATCTGATTTCAGAAATTGCAGCTTTAAGATGTTGTGATAAAATTGAAGGCTTGGTGACACCACTGTTGCTTTAGAGTTATCATCTAGGAGAAACAGTAAGAATCTTGTTGGAGTTAATCGTGCTTTAGTGCTTTGCAGTTCTTAATGGGAAATAACGGGCTGGATTTGTGCTCTGCCTCTGACAGTGGCTGATTCCAAATATTTTGGGCAAAATGAAAGTTCTTCTTAACAAGTTCTTCTTTTGTTGTTGTGACCATGGGAGACTTTCCCATTGACCATTTCAACAGGAGACTGTTCACAAACTATAAGCAGCTATTATTAACTCTGGAAACTGCCTGTTGTTAAAAAAGCATGCACCTTGTACTGTGCAATCAGGTAACAGTGATTCTGGGAGTGCACTGGCATCAGTGGACTGAGAGCTCTAAAAGTGAAGAATCCCAGATGTAGTACAATTTTCTGCAGCCCTGTGTGATGATACGTGCACACTTGGCAAACAGTCGTAACTTCAGCTTCTGACAAGTTGTTTTCCCAGCTTAGTTGTGGGCACAAAGTGTTCCTGAGACAGCTTTCTCTACCCACACACAGGTATCTTGACCTCAGCTCTCCCCACCTCTACTTCCCAGGCTCTCTTCCTTCTCCTAAGACAGACACATTCATTGCACCTTATACCTCAAACTAGTCCTCCCCTTCTTTCCTATGTGAGCAGGCTGTAAGTGATCCCTTATTTCTCAATGTTAAATTAGAACTAAATCTGAAATCTTTTCCTGATGTTTTTCTAGTGGGGCAGGACTTGCATTGGGCTCTGTGACCTTGGCTCTCTGAAAATGGTTAGGTATCTTGTGGCTCAAGGGGAAAGGATGGACAAGGGTGAGTGAAAAGAAGTACACATATATTCTTTACAGTACAATATCTCCTTTTTCCCCTAGAGCTCTATTGTCACTGGCTGGAAGAACTAGAAAGAATAAACTCTGAACAGGTGCAATTTGATTTCATTTTCACTGGGATTTCACTAACAACAAATACAGAAAAAATTTGCTAATAACACTTCCTCAAAATTATCAGGGAAAATATCCCAAACAAACCAAACAGAAGCAGGAGAGGCTTATGCTGCCTAACTGACCAACAGGGATACTACAAGCTTTTTTCAGAGTCCTAAAGGTGACTGGGAAACAAAATGAGAAATACAAAGAATCTGAAAATTAGATGCATTTAATCTCTATTCTTTCCTCATCCACAGTCTCCTGAGAAAATTCTGTGGCTAAGGGTTACCAAGCTAGTTACTGATTTCTCTGCAAGATCACTCAGCATCCCTTGCATTTATAACTTCATAAAATAACATCTCTTTTTCCTCTCTCTTTTTCTTTTTTCACTGAGCCATCTCATTTCTCACATTTTTCCCTGTCAAGGTTTGTTAGGTTTTGTCTGTCAGTTCTGATCCTTACCTGTTTTCTTTGCAGGCTCTGGCATCTTCACTTTGTTTCTGAAGAAGCTCCCAGTTGTATCTAGAAAGCAGGGTCCAAGTTAAACAGGAATGAGAGCACAGGGCTTTTGAGACCCCCTAAAGAAACACTTGGTGGAAGCCTCCATCCTGCTCCTCCCCTTTGATCCCCCACTGTTGTCAACTACGGCACCTTATCAACACACTTGACAGGCTACATCAGCTGGGATAAATATAGCCAAGTTCCAGGAGCCAGAGAGCTCAAACCACCCAAGTCTGGCTACCACTGGGCTGCTGGTATAAACCAGAGCACACTATGACATTGCACATGTGCACTGTACGTTTTCCAGCTTCACATAATGGTTTGCATTAAGAATTCCTACACTGCCATGTTTACAGCACATTCACCGAGTAGATCTGATAGTTACATCTCCTGCATGTTGGTTCTGTACTTACTCTGATGATGAATCTGCTTGCATTCTTGCTACCTGTTTCAGTCTTTGTTATTATAATTGGGTCGGATTTTGAGCAGCCCTCAAAGAGCTTTTTTGTTGTTTTGTTTCTTTTTTGCTCTCTTCTACTGAAGACTGTGTAGAACTGAATGTGAACCTTCAGGAGAGAGCTTTCTTTTTCAGAGACACTTACACATTACTGACATTTGCAGTCACAACTAGGAAGCATGACATTATTTAAATAGTTTCAGTCCTCCCTCCCCATCCACCCACTTGATCCTCAGCATGTAGTTAGTGAAAACTAGCAAGTCTTTCTATTTTTTCTTTTAGATACCATTTAGAAAATGGTTCTAAGGTTCTATTTGATACCTCCAAAAGTTTTAATTCTACTTAATTATATAGAAAATACCTGGGGGAAATCTCATTAGACAATTACACTGATATTTCCATTTCATGCTCCAGTCATTGCTTGTTATTTCTTCATACATTTAGCATATGTCAATAGTAAGTGTGGACAATCCTTCCTTTATTGACCTGGTGGTATATCCATTTCATGCCACTTTTGTCTGTCTCGTTTTGAGTTTTATCAGAGCAAATCTGTATGCTGACCACTTAGCACATTTTAGCTACCACCAGTATTGACAAACCCTTCTAAAAACAATGCAGTTTTCAGGTTTTCCAGTTTTTCTAGCCTGTAAAAACCTCAATCTAAAGGATTTCTGCTTTTGGCAGGGAACTCAGAATAGACAAATGTGCACACAGCCCATCAGTCGCTGTACTTTGTGTCTGTCTTTCATATCTGACTCTTTGGGTAGACTGATAAGACAAATGTGAGCATGCAAGAACGACTGCTGTTACCTCTCCTGATTTAGGCCCAAATACTTCCTCATTATTTTTCAGATGAGTGAGAAAGATGGGCAGGATGTGATCTATGTGCATTTTCTGTCACCTCTGTTTCTAGTGGAGCACAGGTTAGCCTGATGTGGTTTTGACCTACTTTCCTGTATCTGAGGCATTTCACTAGGAGTCAGGAAATCTCAGCTACTTGCTTTGGCTTGAACTCTTTCAAAGGGCTTGAGTCCCATAGTATGAAAAATCTGTCACTCAACTAGTGAAGATCCTTATTCCCTTCCTCAATGTTTCTCCCTGTTAGAGAGCTGCCATTAATTCCCTCTTCTCTCCAGAGCAGATCCCAAACACTGTTAGAACTACATCCATGTGCCTTCTGGGAAGAGTTGTCTCCCTGCAACCCTTGACAGTAGAGGCCACAGGAGGCAGAGCTACCACAGAGGAAAAACAGACAATGTGTGCAGATTATCCAGAGGTGGACTGTGATCCGAGCCACACTTCTCAGCTTAGTTGCCTCTCTAGTATGTGTCATTGAAATAATGGGCGACATGGTCTAGTGTGAGGCATCCCTGCCCATGGCAGGGGGTTGGAACTAGATGATCTTGAAATCCTTTCCAACCCAAATCATTCAATGATTCTATGACTAGAAGTCACTTCTGCAGTATTTTAACAGATTAACCTATTTTAAATGCTATCAGAATATACTAATCTTCCTCAGGAATCATTTTGCTCTGGGAACTGAGTTTTGCTACTTCATCCTCCCTCACTCATCTTTTAGCAAATAATTATGTTTACTGAAAGCCTGTATTCTGTGTTGGGAGGTTTTTATGCATGTAGTATTTATCCTATACTCCAAGGTTGTATTTGTCCTCTGAGAGTGTCAAGTAGAAGGGGCTTCAAAGCAAAAACTGAGAACCTTGGAATAATACAATATATGATAATGCATGTCTAACACAGAACTTACTCTGGATGCTAATAGATAATGGCTTAAGTACATCCTAAATATTTCTTTGAAGTCCTTGGAACTCTCAATATTATTGATTCACTTACATATTCATTTCTTTCTAAAATGACATTAACTCCTTGGACCCAATACCTTCCAATAATGGTGATTCCACTGTTGACATACACATTGTAAGAATAGGACTTCTATTATTGATTCTGTAGTTTCCAATTTCAAATTTTAATATCCTCTTGTTCTCAGACAGCAGAAATTCCTATTCAGTGTCTGAATGTTGTTTGTTTCTATGCTGTGACACATCTCCAATTGTTTTAGGACTAAAACCACAGCTGTGTAAATCTACGTTAAATCACTTTTAAACCCAACATTACATATGGAAGCATTTTCCTTTATTTGCCTCTTTCTGATTGTCAGGTATTTGTCTGTAAAGTTGTCAGGCATGTGTCTGACAATGATGTGTCTGTAAGAGGTCACTTGGAAGATGATGGAAGGGTCCTGCTTCCTTCCAGGGCAAATGGGGAGTTCATTCTGCAAGTGCATGACTTATCTGGGCATTTATGAGATGATCTAAACCATGTTGTCATTCAAAGGATATACCATCATTCATTAGACTGAATTTTAAGGGTGTTGTTTGAGGGTAGTATCCCAGTAACTGTCTATGAGACATCATTTCCTAGGGCATTTGAAAGAAGTTTATGCTAATCCACAAAATCTACTATGTTAGAGTAATAGGTCACTAAAAATATATAAGAAGATGAGGAAGCATTTGCACTGTCTATTAGAAAGGAAAGCTAGACAATATACTCTGTATTTCTTTATTAATGTAGGAAATACAGTGTGCAGGAGTTCATCTCAGCAGTGCCTTCTGGGATCATGTAAATAAGAGTATTCTGCTTTGCATTCTCTCTTGTTTATTTCTCACAGATACTTAGAAACTATTTTAGACTTATGGATTATCATAAGTGCCTGGGAAGCTTTTCCCAATGCATTTTGTTTCCCAGCCTTTATATGTGTTTTTTTTTCTCTGCTTCCATAAATAATCCTTATTTAATGTGGTTGTAGAGTTTTCCTTTTCATGAAAATACCTGCCATCTTATTTTCTTTGGATCTCTTTTCTTAGGATTTCATTTTCTGGATTCCATATCTTTCTCACTGTCAATCTGATTTTTTCTTTAAACATTTAGTGGTATAGTTTTAATTCAGCAACCTACTGGAGAACATGGATAACTTTAAACATGGACTTAACAAGACTACTTATGTGCTCAAAATCAGGCATATTTAATTCAAGTACTGCAGTGAGTCAGTCTCTTAGCTGGTTATTCCCCACAGATACTTTCCAGAATTCAGAATCGAGTTTAATCCGGGGAGGGTATGAGTTATTGCTTCCCCATAATGAAACAGAGCCACGAGAATTTAATCTAATGTAGGGAAATGACCCTATACCAGTTATAACTTTGCAGCTTTTGTGATTTTAAATGTGATTTAAAATACCATTTTAGATCTATCTGCATGTTGGAGGCAGAGCGAATGTTTTCTCTGCTATTACGCCTCTGGTTACCAGGTGGCAGCATTGTTGCAATAGTAGAGTTTGTTCTAGCATTTTCTGCATTTAATTTATTTATTTAGTTAGACACTTTTAATAACAAAACTGCTATGCAAATGAAATATATGACAGTGAGGGCTACACTGGCCCAAAATAGATGTGTAGTGGATTGTGACACCTGCTTACCAATGCAGCACAACACTACACAACTTTATAGAAAGTGTCTGAACTTTCATCCTATATTCAGATGGAACTGATACACAAGCACAGTGAAACAATATGTAATAAATCTCTCTGCAGCGTTGCTAAAGAAGTGAATGAGAGGGGAAAGGGTGTCCTTCCCTGTCAGAGGAATTATCCTGCAAGTCTTAAATTGTTCTGTGCCTCAAACAGTGGCTTTCATCATGAAGTTCAAAATCAAGTTCAAGAATGACAGTAATAGGTGCCCTGCAGCGACAGGCATGTCATCTATCTTCCTGATTTTGGATAGCTGCAGCATGATTTATGCAGAAACCCCTGAGGATTTATTATTTATAGACAAACTTAGCAGCACCTCTTTCTGATACGACTCTCTGACTTCTATTAAAAGGCTATAATTTTAGGTGGTTACGACTTTGCTCAAATGTAGCTATCCAGGTGGAAAATCTATATATTACTTTTCTAATCTGGGCTTTTTTTGCTATTAGTTTCTGTTGTGCCATTTGATTTCTTGTCTCTGTCTTTGTTTATTTGTGTCTCTGCCTCTTAGTTTTGCTTTGTGAAAGTATCACCTCTACAATTCGGCAGTTTCTGAGGACAAGGCAGTATAATTCACTCTCAGTTCCAGGGGCCACAAGTTTGCTGGTATGAAGGTGGGGTAGCTGAGCTGGCTCAATGCAGAGCACAGGCCCAGCAGGAGTCATTCACTGAAGTGCTGCACACCATGAAACCCCAAAGACTGTTTCATTTGTGCTTTTGGAACACAGAGCTCAGGGGTGTAGGGTGCAAAGGCACTTGGCCTCATTGGCAGAGCTTGAGTTTTCAAGGGCTTATGAGATTTGGGTAACACTGATCCTGCTTATTTGAGCTTCTCTCTGCACAGACATTTTATACCCCTACACTTTACACCCCATATTTGAGATCTTTCTGGACATTTGACAGTCAACTTGCTTTACTTTTAACGGGCTTCAGGATACCCAACCTGAGTTTCTCCATACTCTAGACTATAGGAAAAAATGCAGTCTACATACGCTCAGTGAGAACTTTCTGGATTTTATCCTCTGAGGAAGTTTTCACTGTGTCAATTGAGCCTGGTGTAGGGATCAGCAGAATTTTCTCTGCATTTATCTCTAGGCTACTGTGCGGTTTAGGCTGAATCCATACACTTAAACTAAGAGTAAACAGCATGTATATTCTGTGCTCATAGCATCTCCTTCAGGTCCATACAAAATGGAGGGGAGAGCTATGGGGAGCAAAGAATTGGACCTTCAGAGAGAGAAGGGAACACACTAAGTAGGGTGGGACAAGGAAATAAAAATATGTGATTCAAGGGTATGGTGGGGAGAAGAAAATTGAAGGTAGAGCTTGTGAGAGGGGATAGAAATAGATCGTCAAAGGACAAGAATGGGGAGCTCTGGTTGAAATGGGAGGGACGGAAGAGAACTGGGAGTCAGTAGGTGATAAGACTGAAACTGTAAGAGGATGTGAGATGGTAAAACTATAAATGGCTGGACAAATATATTGGAACTGAGAACCTTAGGCATAAAGAGAGCTCACTTGAGGCACATGTGAGAAAAATTGGTCTGAGAGGAAGAAATAAGACCAGCCAGGAAAATGTTGAAAGCTGACATTGAAAATAAAGCAGCTAAGATCTACTAACTATGGAGACCACTGGTGGCTGAGTCTGGAGATGGAAAACAGCTGAGCAAAGAGCTTGAAGTGAATAACTGGGGCTGACTGAGAAAAGAACAGATTGTTGGTGTGTTGGAAAACATGGAAGAGGGAATGTCTAAAGAAGAATTCTAGAATTAGGTTTCTAAAAGCAAACACTCAAACCTTAGAAAATGAGTTATATCTAAAAGAAACCCAAATTGATTTGCTTACGCAAATGCCCAGCTCAGCACCCAAACATTCTTCACTTTGCATAAGGCAGAGGCATAAGAGCATTCTGCACAAAGGTGTTAGTGGTCAAAAGGCTTCTCATATGAAGAGCAATGCTGCTCTGCTGCTGGGGAGTTAAAACAAAAGCTCAGGGGGAGCTCTTAAAGCACAGAAACTGCATTCCTTCCTACCACAAAGCCGCTTCCCCAATCCTTTGCATAACCTTGGTCTCCCCAGCATCTCCTCCCACCCTTCCTTCTCCTCCACCACCTCCTGCTAAACCTTATCTGCTCTACCACATCCTCATTCCCCTCTTGCCCATAGACTACTCTGCTTATTCTCACGTACTGCTTTGGCTCCTCAGTAGTAAAAAGTAACACTGTGGGGAACTAAAGGCATGAAGAAGGGGGATGTGGCTGTATGAGTGGAGAGAATGGAAAGAAACAGAGAATGGAAGGAAACTTTGTCCTGAGAAACCTGATCTAATTGGCCTGCTATGAGTAGGGGCTTGGATGAGGTGACCTCTGAAGGTCCCTTCCAACCAAAGTTACTCTGTGATCCTGTGTGGTGATGTGAGGTATTATGAGAGAAATAAATGGGACTAAAGCAGATAGAGATGAGCTACAGTGAGAAAATGAGAAATACCTGCAGCCTACTGCTGTTTTCATGTTCTTTGGAAGAAGTTCACGTTCTCCAGCTCTTGGGATAGGGCTATGGTGCCTCAGGTTATGTACAGACCTCCTTCATACCACAAGCTCAACTGAGCCAACTGAACTGCAACATCTAAATTTGTTAGGTGAAACTTGGTGAAGTTTTAACTATGTTACAGTTGCTTCAAAGAGCAAAGCTCTTTTTCTACTTAACTGTAGGATGAGATTAGCGGGTTTATTTCAGTAGCTTTGTTTATTAAAAGCTTTGCATTTTTATTGTTTTAGGTATACGGTCATGTGAAATTATGTAAATCTGGTTTGAGTATTGCTTAGAATAAAGAAAGGTGGAGAGATAGCAAGTTAGCACACAAAGTAAGTTAGAAATAAATGCAAACTCTTGGAATTGGTACCCAGAGTGTGCTGTAGCCTGTGTCATATCATAGCCTTTTCTACCAGAAATACACACATTTTAAGTACATGAGAGTGGGATTCCCATGGAGAAAATATTGTTCTGGGCTTTCTCAAAGAAAAAACACTTATTGTATTGTCATCAGTGATAAAGACTCTGCTATGAATTTACAGTGTGCAGATAGAGTATAAACAAAATTAGAGTGACATTAAAACTAAACTGTCACATGATGTACTAGTTCTGAAGTTGGCACTATATCTTGAATTAAGCTTGATGATTATGAAGTGACTTTTGTTGTGCAGAGATTTGAATTAGGGAGAAAAAAAATAGAAAAAAATAAGAAAAGAAAAAAGATTAAGGGATACAAACAGAAAAGGTAAAGTGAGGCAGGTTTACTGGGGCAAAAAAACCTGGCAAAGCACAGAGGATAAGCCCTGCTGTAATCGAAAATGAAGACACAGACTATAAGACTGGCAGTGTGTGGATCGCAAGATGAGGCTATGGACATAAAACTTAATGAAGACAGAAACAAAAAAACCCACCAGTAAATCTATTAGAATACATATATGTATTTTCCAGGAAGTTTGGGGGATTTTATAAAGGCAGATGATAGGCAAAACCAAATGATAGCACCTTTAACTGCAGATCATCTCATGTAGGTGAGTAGCAGCTCAGATCTAGGAATGTCTAAAACTCTCTTTGATGGGGCAGAATTAAAAAATATGTGTGATCTCTGTAAATTATTATAGCAGATTCTACCTCTGTACAGCCAGGGTCATTTTTTAACCTTCTATACCTGTGATGTACGGCTGGGGATCTAAAATGCTGTAGGAAGTTCAGCATTTTAGGTTTAACTCCACATTAGTTTTCTGAATAATACCTTTCCACAAAAATTGTTCAGGAACTAGACAGCAGCTAATAAAGGTGCTTGGTTTTGTTTTTTAAAGCAGGCTGCAAAGGTCGTATGTAAGTTGAATATCTGGCTGTAGCATGAACGTTTGCTTTGAAAGAGGATTGAGGATCTCCAACAGCAATTGGACACAAAATGTTCCAATAAACTTGTGCTACTAATGGGTTACCTCTCCAGTTAATGCCCTGACTTACCTTTTCCCAGCATGTCTCCCTGTCTGGTACTTGACCATTTTCAGATAAAATGGAATACTTCCTTCTCCGTAATTTTCCTGAACCAGTGATTTTGTCACATGAAATTTGGCATTTTTATCTAAAACAGCCAAAAAGCTTCTGTTTGCATGTGAAACTTAATGGCAATAATTCAGCTTGATTAGACAGCCTGTTATCCTGACCAGCTCAAATGAGTGGGATACAAAGGGTCCTGTGGCGGAGGAGCATCATCGTTTGGCCTCCTTCACAGCTGCAACACATGATTATTCAGACTCTTTATGCCACAGATGAAAAACCTAACCAGAAACAGATGGGGAGTGAATATTTTTAGAAACAATATTTCAAAGCATTAACAAGAGGAAGAGAAAAAGAATTCAACTTTGGAGATTCAGAAAATTTTAATCCTGCTCATTGAAGTATATTCAATATTATTTTTAGAAACATTTTAATTGTAAATAATACCATCTCCAGAAATAGTTTTCCTCAGATTCTTCTGTTTCCATTTCCATGTGACTTGTGGCCAAAAACAGTATAAAATGCAAATTCTTCAATTCAAGTGCAAGTAGCTGCTTTTATAATATTTTATAGTAACGCACACTGCTCAAATCATGTAAAGGTTCTTATTGTTTCTGTTAGTTTATTTTAATTTAGTATTATTTCTCTAACATTTAATTGTTTTCCGTATAAGCAAATGGAAAACTAGGTCTCTGAGATGCAAGAAGACTTTTTGATAAGCTTGAAATTGCTTTGTGTTATCCTAAACATCTCCACAAGTAGCTCACCAGTTAGCTCTTTTCAGTCATCATAGCTTTCCTGTAAGAGGAAATGATCCTTCTCCTCCAAATTATAGTGAGAATGATCAGTTCTGCTTTTCAAGCTGTGTTTATGATGAAGATATTTTTATGAAGAGAGGAATTAATCCTCTAGTTTTCTTGAATATCAACTCTTTAAGTCTTACCCAGGGAAATGGTGGATGTGCCATTCCTGTAGACATTCAAGGCCAATCTGGATGTGGTTCTGGGCAACCTGATCTAGTAGAAGGTGCTCATTGCACAGGGGTTGGACTAGATGACCTTTGAAAGTCCCTTCCAACGGAAATTATTCTATGATTCTGTGATTCTGTGAAGGCAAATTTCTCTTTCTAGTAGCAAGTTAGTGGTGGAGAGTCATCATCAGTACCAAGCAGAAGAGTCCTGAGTTTCTAGCTCAGCATTGAGGAAACCCTAATGATGTCAGTGTTGAGTGTTGTTCTAGGCTTCAGAGAGCTAACTTCAGTATCTTCACTTTCCATCCTACAATTGCAGCATGGATGCAGATGCCATTTATGCAAGTTTACTTTAGTGAGTATGACATTGTGTCCTATAGGAAGTAAGTTCTTGCATTACAATTTTAGAAACAAAATGTCTTCTTAAATTGTTTTATAGCTTTGGCATATCCTATCCTTAATTGAATAAAACATTTGACTTGGAAAGTATACATGGTCCTCAAAGAACACTAAACAAAAGTTGGGTTGCAGGATTTTTTATGAGACTGAAAGATAATTTTTATTTCTTATTCTTGTGTTGGATAGAGAAAGTTCTGACACCTTCACCCACTTTTAACCTTCAGTTGATTTCTGGCATTGATTGATGTATTTAAGGTGTTCATGAACTGAGAAGTACATTGTGATTTTTAATGTTTGGCTCCAACAGACACTGTAGCCGAGTGATGTCACCAGCCTTTTCACTTCCACAGTGACTGTTATGTAGACAAAACTGGCTGCATTTAGATGTCATTTCGAGAACTCAGGTCTGTAAGAAGCTCATCACTTTCAACTATTTCTGGTTTTAGGGAGGAGCAAGCTCTGAAAAGCTTCAAGTTAGTTATATTACTGAGCTACGACTTCCAAATTGTTATATTTGACGTGTTCTTCCTAATTTCAATATTGTTAAAGAAAACCCTTCTCTTCATTCTAGACCGATCTCATTGCACCTCCTCTATTTTGGAAGAATCATGATGATATTTCCTGATATCTGAGTGCTTGAACACAATTGAGATGTATTAAATAATGTTAAAAATTAAAATGCTAATTTTCTTAGTGTTGGTTGACTTTTCTGTGTTTAGGTATGCTGGGAAACTTTACTGTGGTATCTCAGGGGTTGAATGATCTTTTATTTTGCATATTGAGTGTAATCTATGCAATGGAATTGTTATTAGTTACTATTAATTGTTTTACAGTAGGGATTAAAATCCACAGTTAAAAGCTTGACAACCTTTTGTGCTAGAATTCTGCAAAGACATGATTAAATACAACTTATTTCCCAGAAAGGTTCATAAGTAAACTCAAGATACCACTGTGGAGGTAAGCAAGCAAAAGGAAAGAACAGGAGCAGGAAAATGAGTGAAACCACAGAAGAATATGGTTAATTGTTATGTTCTGAACCGGATAGAGCTATAAATGCCATTCTTGGTATAAGTGAAGAGATATTATTCAACTGGCAGGGCTCATTTGCACAGGAAAAAATAGTGATGATATATGTATTTTAAAATGGACTTCATCATTGCAGTCTCTTTCATAGTAATGTATCTCACCTGTTATCTTTGTTAATTAGTTTGACAGCATTGAAGATGTTTCTAAGTAAATTAA
Organism: Coracopsis vasa; assembly: GCA_026283785.1. Taxonomy (NCBI): domain Eukaryota; kingdom Metazoa; phylum Chordata; class Aves; order Psittaciformes; family Psittacidae; genus Coracopsis; species Coracopsis vasa. The sequence continues at coordinate 103,008 of JANHGB010127180.1, forward strand.
GAAGTAGTGACAGATGGATAAAGCCGTATAACCCAGTGTGCTTTTCATTCAGGTACCACACATAAACTGTATCTGCATAACTGAACGCACGTGACATCTGTTTGTGAAGCAATCATTTATTATGCAAACACCACAACTTCATTATATCAAATTTTATTAAATATGTACATGTTATTACTATTTAAAAGAATGAGTATCATTCCAAGATCTGCAGACTTCTCTCTAGCTGTGAGAGCTGCGGCAGAGCCTGTATTAATGCTAGTTTGAAAGCTGTAAGCTAATGCAGTGTCACTGTGAATGACACAGCACCACCTTTGAAGGCAAAACTTCATCAGCTATATTCTTTAGTTACAATACAATCAAACAACAAAAACAATTCCTGACAATAATATATTTGTACATGGTTTAAATTTCCCAACTTTGTCCAACTTGTAGGATGGAAGCAAAGAATTCTGTCATGTTTAGGATTCTCAGATGCCGAAGAAGGAAATTCGTACCAGAAACATCTGACGGTAAAGGCCATTTAAAGGCAGAGAAGGGGGCACAGGAAGCAAAGAGAAAGATGCGTCCATCTCCTCTGCTGGTATCCAGCCAGGAGGTCTTAATATGTTTCTTGCTTAGGGTCCCGTGGCCTCAGTGAGGATAATGCTTCCTATCAGTGACCCCCCTTCCCATCACTTCTCCACTAAACTGGTAGGTCAGCTTCTTCTTGACCTTCTTCACCTCCCCTGTCTTGCCGTAGTTTCTCAAAGCCCGTGCCATCTTCTGGTAGGTCATTTTCTTGCGGTTGCCTTTCTGGATGCCCCAGCGATGTGCCAAAGCTTCTTTGTGTTTGGAGGAGAACTGGAAAGTACCTTTTTCCTTGTCCACCCACCAGATGCTGTCCTTCATGTCTCCACTTCGAAGAAGGTCCAGAAGGAATTGATACAGACGTATTTTCTTCTTGCTGCCTGTGTGAGAGTCAGAGAAGAAAGGCAGTGGAGCATTAGTATTAGCATGTAGTTCCTGCTGAAACAGCAGAAAATATGTAATTCATATAACTGTTTCAGCTAGCTGGCTTTAACTTTTAGCTAGCTAGTCATGTAACTGCTTCAGCTTGCAACGTTTATAACAGTAGACAGTGTTATAGTTGTGAGAGCATAACATAGCTTGATGTACTGGGCAAAAGAAAGAAGAAGAAGGAATACAAAAGGCCAAGCCTTTGTTCTGAAATTCATTTGCTAATTTGAAGCCAACTGAAAATCATTCCTAATTTGAAACCATCTGAAGCTAATTTGGGCAGGTTATACAGAACATGACTTTCAGGAACTGAGCAAACAGAGCTAAATGTTTTTAAAGATCAATTCCTTGACCTTCTTGCCTTGGATTTCCCATCTGTTAATGGAAATTGCAGTCTAAATGGCAAAAGTCATTATCCATTCTGGAAGCCTGAATAGGCAAAGCAGAAGAAGGAGGTGGGAGTATGTGAATAAATGGGATTTGAGATATAGACACAGTTATGGTCATAAAAGATTTGCAGGACTGGAGAGTTCAAGGAATCAAGGAACATGAAGGAACATGAAGCTTTGGCAGTGGGATAAAACACAGAATACTGTAATACAGAAGTTCCACAGCTTTATTCACTATCATCATGGTAACATAACAGCTGCTTAGCACATAGCTTGATGAAGTCCCTCTGTCTTCACTGACCTGTTTCTCCATGCATAATTCCAGGCCCAGGGTCCACACCATCAGTCTCCCCATCTGATACTTCCAGTGGGGGGCTCTGCCTCTCTATGTCCTCCTCATCAGAACTGGGCTGCGGTGGAGAGGAGTACTGTAGGCACATCCGAGGCAAATAGGACATCTTTGGGAGAAAAGAGTAGTAGAGGCAGGAGGTAGTGACAGAGTGGGGCATGGAAAAAGTTACAGAGAAAAGGGAGAAGAAAATAAGAGATACATGAGATTGTTTAGGGTAATACCGAGTGATGTAGCTGTTGACATTTATAATGAATACTACGCAATAAGAAACTCTTCCACCTAACAGTCAACACTTACACCTGTACAGAGATGCATCTTTACATGAGGGAAGAAGGAATAAAGTTTTGAAAGTCAGAACTTTCCCCTGTGTTATATCCTATGCAAGTGATATTGCCCCTATTCCTCCAAACCTCCCAAAGCTGGCATTCTTCTTAATGAGTTTCCGACCCCTGTTGCCTATCCTTAGTGTAAAACTGCTTCTGAGAACAACTTTTTTCCTTACACAGACCTTCTGGAACTGCTCTTTTAAATTTGAAAGAGCTGAACAGTTTTGCCCTAGCATGGCTGCTTTGACTGGTTTTGGCTCTGTTGTCCTCTCCATTTCTCAGGCATAGTACCTTCCAACAGCACTGAATCTCCACAGGACTGCATCCAGCTCTAGAGATGGGGTTACATGAGTCTGTCAGCTTCCTGCCCTGAATTTCCCCTGTGAGGAGGCCAATAGCCTTAGCACTAGGGTAAAGGATACACCACACTGGCTCACATTCTCTTTTCCGAAATGGCTATCTGAAAATACCCTGTTAATGGGGATTTCTCATCTGCAAAGCTAGCAAACAAGTTTTTGTGCTAAATTGTCTTGCCCTTTTATAGAGATCTTGTCAGGACAGTGTGGAATATACCTCTGCTCTGTAAGTTCTCAGTTGTAGTCTTGTTTGTTAGGGATTGTGACCAGTTAGAATCGTAGAATCATAGAATCAGCCAGGTTGGAAAAGACCTTAAAGGTCATCAAGTCCAACCATTCCCCAGCACAGCCAAGGCCACCACTAACCCATGTCACTGAGGGCCTCATCAACACTCCAGGGATGACAATTCCACCACTGCGTTGGGCAACCTGTTCCAATGCCTGAGCACCTCTTGGAGAAGAATTTGTTCCTAATATCTGGTCTAAACCTCCCCTGGTCCAGCTTGAGGCCATTTCCTCTTGTCCTGGGAAAAGAGACTGACCCTCACCTCACAACAACCTCCTGTCAGTTGTAGAAAACGATAAGGTCCTCTCTGAGCGTTCTCTTCTCCAGACTAAACAACGCCAGTTCCCTCAGCCACTCCTCATAAAACTTATTCTCCAGACCCTTTACCAGCTCCATTGACATGAATTATTGCAGCTTCTTATTTAAGAATGAGAAACAGATCAGTCTGAGGGACAGGGAGTAAGAACCCAACTCCTACATTAAGAGAAAACCAACCGACACCCCTGAAACCCAGCGGCACATAGAAGGTGGGTTTCATTACATGGGCCAGATTGATAGCTCTGAAAGGTGAGCTGCTTTTGAACCACTCTTCCTTTCCACAACCAAGAAAGGATGTCTTGAACCTGACTCCCTTCCCAGGGGACCTTATGCACTGAAGCGGGGAGCGGGTGTTCATGAGTCACACCACCCACCCCACGTCTGGCCTTGCAGAATGGTGCTCTTCAGATGAGTTTTGCACCAGCTTGAAATGTCCCAATAAGGAGTGTGGGCCACGGGCTGGTTTTGGGGTGCAGCGGCTGGCGGTTAATGAGTTGGCACATTGGCTGGAGGCGATCTGGCAGGAAGGCCAGGATTGGGTAAGAGTGTGTGTAAGCTTCCTGTCAGATCCCCAAGAGCGAAACTTCAGCCCTCACCGCAGAGTCACCTTTAGCTTTTTACAGTTAAGAAAGCTGCAGCCCCAGGGGTAGGAAGGAAGGGAGAGACAGTGCCATGGGGGAAGGAGAATGAGAAGGTGGGACAATGTCTTACAGTGAGTTTGGTGCCCCTGCAGAGAAAACGGTTGTGGGCACCTAGAGCGCATCATGGGGTGGTGCTGGGAGTAAGGAAACCACTTGTCTGGGGCTGGAAGGGGACAGTGGCAGAGTGCTACAGAGAAGGGAGGGGGAATGGTGTCTCACCAGCAAAGGGAGTTGCAGAGGCCAAGCTGGGGAGTTGTGTAAGCTTCCCCCACACTGTGCCCACTTTGTCTGCCTGTATTTTTGCTTACACTTGCTTTGTGCCTAAACCTCAGCACAGGTCAATACATACAGTATCACGCAGCTATGCCACGGAGGACCTGATAGTGAGTTTGAAAGAGCCAGGTTACTAATGCAGCTCTGGAGAGAGAAAGCTTAAAGAAGCTGCTAGCTATTTTCTGTATCCTGGTGTTGTCTCAGGGTCTGTGGCATCCATTTGTGATTTTCCTCTTTCTAAAGCTCTTTACACTTCTCCACCTTTTCTTTCATTCTTCTTTCAGAATGATTATTCTTCTCTCAATTTATAATGTGTGAGACCACCTGCTGGGAGGCTAACACACCTTTTAAAGAAATCTTGTCCAAGAACAGCTTGAGCCTCAAATTTGATTTCACAAAATAATGTGTTATCAATAGATAATTAGAGAAATATTGTTTCAAGTTCTTCCTTTATTCACTGTAACTCTGATATTGCACGACAAGATGGGCGCAGTTACCAACTGGCAAATTCAGCGGAGGATTAAAGCTTGCTTCCTGCTTCTGTTTCTTTGAAAATGCCTTGACTGTATCTGTTGCCTAGGACTGTGGCTGAGACTAAGCCTGAACCTCAGAGCATGCCAAGTACCACTTGCATGAGCCACTGTCAGTTGAAGTTAAACACCAAAGATCCCCAACTGGTAAAGAGAAGGAAGGTAGTGGTGAATTTTAGCTACTATTATCTTCTGCAGTTTGGTACTGGTTGTGGCAGAGAAAGCATAAGGCTCTTTATTGAAAGTGGCAACGATATAAATTATCTGCCTTTTGTCCTGAAATGAAGGGTGATAACTGAGTAGAATGAAGTGGGATAAGCAGAAGCACGCTCTAGCTTTCTGGTGGTGCTTCCAAAGGCATTCATAAAGGGCTCGTTTTTATTCTTCGCCTTTGGTTGGAGGTAACGGTTGGTCACTATGTGTTAGCAGTTGCAGTGAGCAACTGAAACAACTTGAAGCTTCCCACAGACTGCTGTTCCATAAAGCATTTTTTATACTCATAACTTTCTGTTCCTAATTCTTTGTTTGCATCTACATCTTCTGTTCTATTCCTGATATTTTTCTGAGTAATAGGTGGCAAGTTTGATGGCTTGCAGTCAGTCAGTTTCCTGTTGACAGTGTTAACTTATTCACTTAATTTTTTTCTTTGTTTTTGATTAATAGAGTATTTGTATACAATTTCAGTTTGCTTTGAACATAAAAAGCTCAAAATGACAAGTCCATGCATGCAGTTCCCCTCACAAAACTTCAGCAATGGCACCATTATATCCAGCTACAGTGTAACGAGCAAACACTTTTCTCTCTGGCTTCAGTCGTGCTCTGTCTTGTAATCACCACACTGTATATAGCTGCCTTCCTTGGGATACTCCTTAGCACAAGATCACTCAGCTTTCTTATTGCTCCCAGTAATGACTTTGGGCATATTCTTGCAGGATCAGGTTAAAAGTGATCTCCACACCCACTTCACTTAGCAGCTTTGCAGCATTGATGGAAACCCTCATAATTTCAGCTTTATATGAGGATGCATTGGCACTCTGGTGACTATCTTTACTGCACAATGGAGTACCTTTTTTTACAGGGAGATGACTGGCTTCATATAAAATCTCAGCAAGACAGTGTGGTTTGGCTTGTGACTTATTTATTTTCAGGCAAAAACAGAAGCAGATTATCCTTAGCCTTTTTCACTGTGGTAAAATTACCTGTGACCTGTCTGTGTTAGCATTTCCTGTACAGGTCACGTAAAATTGTCAGGCTTGCTTGGAAATATTTAAAACTTTCCTACTACTTTGAGGCTCAGAATCCTTCCTCGTAGCCATGGATACCCTTGCTATGATAATGCACAGCTTCTCAGGTCCAGGTCCTCTTCAGAATTTCAGAACAGTTGATTTTAATTCTAAATTAAATAAAATTTTGACATTTCAAAAACCTCCAGAGAATGCAATGATCTTTTTAGGCACAGTTTGTGGAACTTGACTCCTTGTTATCCAGGTAAAAGGAATGCTTAAACCACATTTGTCCTGAGAATGAAGAGTTTTACATCAAGTGCTTGTGCGGTAAGAACTTACTTACATAATTGATTTCAGCAACCTATTTCACATAAGAGTATTCATTCCCTGATGGGTTATTTTCTTTACCCTTAACAATCACCCTAAATTCTGAGGAAGGGCTGATAACCGTACCTGGTGGTTGAGTCCAATGTGTGTGGTTGGGATTGTAGAATCCAAGACATGCATTTGTTCGATCTCCATATGCCTGTACAGCTGCTGCAGCTGGGGAGGCTGTACACTCTGCAGTTCCGTGAAGTGATTGTCTCCAAAGGTCTCAAACTCACTGTGCATGTGGTGTGGATGGTATTCCTAGTAATGATCTAAAGAAACAACAATAGATGGTCTACATTACAAGATTAAGAAACATGGCATTTACCTGTCTGGTATCAGTTCCTTCTCCTGTTGCTGTCTTTTGCACCCTCTCCACACCATCCTTGTTGACCTGTCTGTCTCTAGTGACAATCTATATAGATCCCTGTAAAGTTTCTTTCCCTAATCTCATAAATGCCTGTGGATAGCCATTTTAACAAGGAGAATATTTTTAGAGGGAGAGGTGGATTTCAACGATAATTTAGGATAAAATGTGAAAGATATTAATGTTGGCACGTTTCCCAAGAAGAGACCATAGCAGACTTACATTTTCCTTCTTGAGGCCACAAATTCTACTAGTTTACATACTGCCATAGTCTCATTACAGTCTTCCTCATGGCATGGAAATGAGGAAATACAGCAAATGTACAGACTTCTCTGCAATTATCTTCAGTCCTTATTTTACTCGGCTAGAAAAAATGTAGGAATGTTGCAGTAGAGACACAGCACTTTGTGAGATAGTTCCTGTGAGCATGTGTTGGAATGTCACACATTTTTCAGTACCAATACAAGAGAATAAAAGGATAAACTGTTGCAGCAGTCTGGTGCACACTGCTTACAGTGAGGCTAAATTCTGACACAGGCTCTTTCTCTACCTTTTTTATCTCTTCAGTGTGCAGGAAATGTCTGTGATAATTTTTTTCAAAAACATGAAAAAATACTCAAATAATGACTTTCCTGTTTCCTGATTTATTTACTTTTGAAATTAAATTCCCTATCATTTTCAGGTTTAGGTTTCTGAGGTTTTAAGTTCAGTAATAAGCCTCCAACAGTGTTCGAATTTCGTATTTGCTGCTCAAAATTTAAAGCTGCTGGAGGAAATGTGAAGCATTGCAAATTCTGTTTCTCTCTTACAGCAGCTGCATGCATCATTACGTACATATTTGTGTGCGCTCTGTTTTGTAAAATCAAAGTCCACCTCACGTCTTCTGCTCTGACTGAGATAGAAATTAATCTTTCACAGTTTAATTTTTAATGCATCATGTTATGCATGGCCAAAATTTCTTTATGATATTCAGTGTAACAGTTCTAATTTACATCTTACTATTCCAAGTTGTCTTTCCTTGTATTACTAGAAATCTTTTTTGTTATACCCTTCACGTATTTTCAGCTTGTCATCATTTCCTCTTACAATCTACTCCTAATTATCACTTCACCCTGCTGCACATACTTAGCTCTCAGTCTTTCAATATACATCAGTATATTCACCCCCCCCCCATCATACTTGTTCTCTTCTTTAAGCTCCCAGCTTTTTCCATCCTTCCGATAATGTGATGGACAGAACTGAACATGTTGTACCAAGTGTAGTTGTACTGAGTTTATAGAGGAACCAATTGTCCAATTCTGCAATATGATGTTATTGTGTGTGGCATTATCTGGATACTAATGTGCTGTGAACATTTTTTCTTCAATACCAGCTTCATTCTTTCTCTCAGATTTGGTCTCCTCATCCTTCCCGACTAATGTTTCAAACAATTAGGTCTCATCCCATTGAGAATTTGAAATCCAGGATAGTGACTTTGAATGTGGCTTCCTTTAGAGAGAACTCAGTGATATGCTTATACAAAACATAGTTGGTACGTGATTGGTACCTAAGAAGTTGTAAGCTGTTTTAGCTGCCTTTGTGGCTCAGGCCTGTAGAAGCTTATTTGGAGGCTCTATTAGACCATTTGCCACAGTGCTTACTTTTTTGTCCTTCCTGCTTTTTTGATTCATGGATAAGTCATGTCACTGCATGTGAAAGGGATGGAAAGGTACTTATAAAAGCACATAGGCAGCTGCTCCATTACTTTGTCATTTCTTTGCTTTGTTCTATAGTGTTTTCTGTGGCTATGTATGGATTTTATAGCCCAAAATTTTAATTGCAATGCACTTCTTCATGTTGTAGTGCTAGAGAAAAATTTTATTTTCTCTGGTAAAACAGTAGGGTTTATGGGTGCAAAGTATGCAAGTACTTTTACATTCACATCTGCTCCAACCCAGGAAATGGCAGAATGTGTATGCTTGAATCCAAGGTCATCTAAAGCTGTGTCCTGTAGGAGGCCTTGGGCACTTTCAATCTGAAACTGTTTTGTTTAACTGGAAGACTGAGCCACACTAACTTGTTTTTTTCTGAGCTAAATTACTGCAGATTTCTTCAAGTAGAGCCAACCACTGAGGCCCCCTATACTATGGGCAGCCCTGTATAACAGATTGTTGAGAATACATTGCAAGAGCAATCTACACTCTTGTTCTGGCTCTGCTCCTTCTGCAGAAAGTCCTCTGTCAGATGGCAATGGGCATTTCCAAAGACCCCTCGTCTTTCATGATCTGCTATAGTCAAAGAGATCAATGCACAACTGTGAGGATGACGAAGCCCAGGCAAAAGTCTCTGAGGCTGTCAATGGCAGGTCTTCAGCTGTGGAATGTCTTCCTAGCAGTAACTATGTGGTCAAGAAAGAACACACTACCTTTCCTACATGCATAGCCGTGAGTATTTGTGTATGCTCTAAGTGTCTACTTCTGATTATTCTGAAGTATCTTTTTATTAGTACTCATGTTTTTATACTTCAATTTTTGAAGCCTATGGCAAGGTTCCTGCTGCCTGCAGAACTGTTCTTTTAAACTCTTTCTTGGCAAATAAAACTTATGAAACACTATTTATGCATATTCATGTTAATCACTATGTGCTATTTAGCCTAGTCATTACTGAATTCCCTTTTTATGGAATTAGGTGCAGCTGTTAAAATACTACAATAGCATAGTACTAATAGCACAGCATTTAGGGACTTAACAGCAATCACATAATATTAATGCATTACAAAATAAATCTTTATCGGCAATTACTTCAGCACAGACTTATGCCCAAATATTCAAGCTGTGACAGGAGTTAAAGGCCTTATTTTTTTCTAAATTACCTGTAATTTTACAGTGATGCATAGGAAAAATAATATTGGGTTAGTTACATTAAAAGAGAAAATTCTGCTTCCACAAGGCCCTCTCTAGTTAACCAGCCTGGCTAAATTATTGCTCATGAAAACATAAAACCCCTCTAAATAGCCGTGACTGCAGTTCTTAGAGTTAGCAGCAGCTACTTATTCTGTGTTCTTTGTTATGTCAGTAGCACAATAGCTATTCTGTTCTCTCAAAAATGTTAAGGTGAAAGGAATTGAAAGAGGAGAAAAATTCTAGAAATGGAAAGTGTCTATTCTTTGGGTAAAGGCAAATATCATTAAAAGCCAAGTTATAGCTACACAATGGAGTCATTATGAGAAATTTCATGTGAAGTGAAAGAGGATGTGAAATAAATTCTCTCTTATAGAGGCATGCAGATCGTGTTTGTTTTGGTCTTGTATGTAGTGAAAGGTTAGAGGAAGGACAATCATGAACTCTGAACTCCCTCCCATAGCAGGGAGGATGTTAGCCTGTTGGGAAGCAACAGTGGACCTAAAGGCATTGTGTTAATATTTACCACAGAGGTAGATTTTCATCCTACAAGTGAGAAAACATGACTGAACTTTCTCAGCCATCTTTTGACCGATGTGAATTGTTTTGCTCCTGTTTTAATAGATGCATAACGCTAGAATCAGCAATTAGAATATGAAACAGGCTTAAGGAAGGTATTTATAATGAAAGTGGAGTAATAGGCTAGATCTGCACCACACAGCACAAAACTATGCCGAAATTCATGAGCCAGCTCTTGAACCGGAAACGTGACAGCTCTGTCAGCACAGCCCTCTGCCTGGACCAAGGAGACAACTTGTTGACATGGCTGTACTTGTGAGGTCTGAGCTAATATCTCCCAGTGGTTCTGCTCTTGTTGTACAGATTTTCCAACACATTAGAACTAGGAGAGGGTTTCTTACACAGTGCCCCATTGCACAGCTTAGATGTTCTCACTGTGTTTCACTCATCTGAGAAAAGCTGGGAAAATTGAAGGACACTGGAAAATTAATGTCTAGATTCCCTACAGATTGTTTTCTGTTAGGTGAAATGCTGTGCTCCTAGGCAGTGCAGCAGTCTTGTCTGTAACAACAGTAGGATTTCATTACTTCTTACTTCACAAATATCATGACTTTAGTAATGCCAAAATACTCAAAATCTATGAGTCAGCAAAGCATGAGAATGGCTTCGAAGTGAGGGGATTTTTTAATGAAGTTTGGAGTTCTTTCTCTTTTCCATATAGCATTTAAGACTAAGGTTCACATGTTTGGACTTTCCTGCACTTCTATGTGGGCTAAAATCCTAAAAAAGTCAAGCTGGGATTCTGAAATGATCATATTACTGTGGTGGGATGAAAATAAAATCCCAGATCATGAAATCTAGTAAGTTCCATGAGGCCAGCAACAAAGTGAACAAGCATCAGCATTCAGCTTCATACAAAAAGTGATTTTTACTAAACCCATAATGTTTAGTAATAACTTAGAGACAAAGCTGCTGTGGAATTTTGTAATTACTAAGATTGCGTTAGTGTTACAAAACAGGCTGTGTTACATTTACAGACTTACTAGCATACAGGCTTAGGGTGGGGTGATGGACTAATACCTGATCACTTGAAGTAGTTTCTGTCCTGCTTGGCTGTGTTTCTGTTTATTATGGTATTTACAAAATGGTTAAACTACAGCATACAAAATAAATGCAAATAATGCATGTTGTGATGAACATGTGGATATGTTTATAGTGTGGTTTTGCTTGTTAAATTCACTGTTCACTTATTTGCAACGATCTATACATTAAATTAGTGACATGCTATTGTGTGTACTTCACTGCCTACTCAGGTAAACATGGAGTTAGGGTTGCCTTCAGCATTGTGTTCTAGAAAAGTGGCAGTAATGCATGTAGCACACATCTTAAGATATTGCCATCTTCCTGTCACAAAATTAACTTGCTAGCAGTGAGAGAGAGGTAGTCTGACACTTGAGCAAGACCTTCTATTCCGTTAGCAGTCCCTTGTCAGCAAAGTCAGAAGTATTATTCTGTTTGTAGTATGTATTTACTTTACCTGGTAGCTTTTCTTTGAAGTCCATAGTGGTATTGAGTAGACCTGCAAAATTATGTTTGATTTATTGCCAGTGATCACACTGTACCCCAAACTGAACTTCTCTCTCACAATTCTGTCCTACTTATTTATTCTTTTATCCTATCTGATCATATTCTCAGCTCTTTCACTTCACTGGTCCCACTGCTGCACCTTATTTATTCTTTTTCCCCACCATTTTTCAGTCATTGTGCTTTTACCCACATTGTTCTGAACATTTAGTACATACTTCTAAACGTAGTTTATGGTGTCCCTTTCCTGCTCTTCTGCATGGCTCTTTCTCAAGACCCAATACTTCTGTCACATTAACAAAATGAAAGCCAAAGTTGAGTTTGTCAGTGTTAATAGGAAAGAAAGAAAACATGCTAATTTGTGTTTCTCACTCTCATTTGTATTCTTTGGTTGTTCATTGGTCTTTTGGACTGTGAGCAATTCAGAATGCAGAGGGTGTATCAGACATTTAGACACAACCAAATACATTACATACGCTTTCATAAATAAAGATTTGATTGAAATGTGCAGGCTGGGATTAAGTTGCCTCTTTCATAACCACTTACTGTAGGAGCTAAACCATTAAACAACGAGGTTTTGGGTCTTTAGGACAAGTGCAACACAAGTTTAGGCAGAGTCAAATTTCTGTTCAAAGTGGGTGTTTAGATACTACTTAGGACATAACCCAAAGAGGTGATTGCAAGTTTTTGTTGTGTTCATTAAGATGAATAAAAATGATCAGATCATTAACATAATAATTTTAATATTAACATAATGATCATTAACATAATGATTAACATAATGGTCTGAGCAGTTTAGCTTAGGAACAGCCTTCCAACAGAAGAAATGGGTACTAAACCAGGTGTGATAATAAGATTATGAAAGATAAAGGGATGTTGTTGCTTGATGTAACCTAGGTTTAATGACAGAAAAGTTATTTCCCAGTGCTTTTTCCTACATCTTTTACATTCATTGTTTAATTGTCACAATTGCCTTTTGAGATAATAAACATTATCCTCATTTTATGGGTGTGTAAATAGGTACACGTTATCATGTAAAAACCCTGAATTTCCATGTGGAATTTGCTGGGTTTGATTAATGTGACTTGACAGATAGCGTGAGATAACTTATAACAACTGAATTAATTCCTTGTCTCCAGGCATTAAGAATATTACAGGTTTTTCTTAAATGCAATGTAGAGAACAAATTTAGGTAGGAATCTTTTTCAGTTAAATGCTCAGAACAATCCTATTCTATAACTTGCTCTCCCTCAAGGTAGCTTTTGTTTCCACAGATAAAGCAGTGCTATGCTGTGAAGTTGTTAGATGTCTTAAATTAAGCAGTGATGGGTCTAGTTGCTCTATCAGTGGGAGTCTTTTAGGGAAACTCCAGGATCTGAAGGGACTGCCACAAATGATACAGTAGAACGGTGCTTTTCCTTCCTGAGTCAATATTGACTCTGATATTTCCAGGGTGGTATTGTTGGACCATTGTATTGCATAGGAGACAAAATTCACCAAGCAAGATTCTCCTGTCTGCAATGATTTAGAGTCCAGTGCACAGACAACATGGAAATACAAAGACACGAAAGCTTTGAAATCACATACATAAATTGAAGCAATAAATAATCAGACAGTATTTTTATATTAAGCTAGGTTTACTTCTACAGGGAAATTTTACATAGATTTAGAGAGAGGAAGTACTTGGGTGCGCTGGAGGAAGAGTGAAAGTTAAAGCTAGGTGTGGCAGCATGCAAAAGAGAGCAAAAGAAAGAGAGAAATACATGGAGTTGAAAAAGGCCAAATACCAAAGAAACATAATTAAAATGAAGAGACAAATAGAGTGTTCTAGGGTCTATGTCAAACAGCAATTGGAGATGGGAACACAAGAAAAGAAATACAGTATTACAAACCCAGGTCATGAAACAAACAGAGTACTTTTGATCTGCAGGGGTAAGCAAAACCACATTATGCAGGATAGAGATCATGAGATCCCACCTTCCTGGCAATGTCCTAGAAGCTCCTTGCATTATTCAGTGCTTTCTAAAATTCTCTTTCAGAGAAACCATGTTGCAGTTCTGGATTGGAACAGTGCCATTAAGCAGAATAAAATACTGTTGGTTTCTGAATTGAAATTATGAGCCTATACATTATAGATCACAGCAACATGTTTGCTCTTTTCCTGAATATCCTAAAGTGTCTTTCCTGTGATATCCCATGAGACTTTATGCTCCAAGGAGATATTTTTTAACTTACCACCGTGACTCTCTCCATCACTGTTGAGATATTGGTAATAGTCATGGGGCTGTCTGTAGAGGTCTGACTCATAGGGTACCATATCTTCAGAGGGCTGCAAAGAGAAGAGGAATTTTTAGAGTTGTAAGATGATACAAACCCCTTCAAAATTATTCATAGTTAGTGAAGGGGAGATGCCAACACATTTAATATTGCCTAGGGAAAGAAGGGGGAGGCTTCAAGTTCTTTTTGAATCAGCAGGAATGAAATGCTTGACACCAAACAGTAGTTTGCAAAAAATAAATGAATAATCCATCTCGTTAGGCCCAGTCGGTGTGGCACAATTTGTCCCGTGATATTACACAAGTTCTTGATATCCCACCCTCCAGCCTTCTCTAGGTACTGCTTAAAGAGCTGTCTTGGACATCAACCACAAGCCAGGATGATATCACACCAGCACAGCAGGGAAACCTTCTCTTTGGTAGTGACAGGTATTTGTTACTCCTCCTGTGCACAAAAGAGAAAGCAGAAACTTGTCTTGCCTAAGGATGATTTTCTGAGTGTTTTTAGGAGGTCTCACTAAATGGTGGCAGTTTGTAGGAGGGTAGTGATGTTGAGAGGGGGCATAAAAACATTTTATTTCTCATTTTTTTTCCAAGATGAACTGTAAATGTTTGCTGCTTCAAGTCAGCTGCACAGAGCTGTTAGGTATGCACAGACAAGACTTAAAAAGGGGGGCAGATATTGAGTCATGACCTATTGGATGCTTAGCTGTAGAATTAAAGTCCTTCTTATCTTCTTAAAACAGGTGACATAGGGTAACTTTCCCAATTGTCTTCCTTCCCACTGCTAGTACTCCAGTGTTAATACTCTTTAACATCTTATGTTGTTTCAATAATGGTGATCTGTTTATTATTAGTTGTGTACAGTTCTGCTTCTTCATTTGATGTTTGGTTTTTCTTTTTTGAGAATGAAGATTTAGAGCAGGGAAATGTCCTTCACAGGAATTTGCTAAGCTTTTGTCCAGTTAAGTTCAGTCTGAACAAATTCTTATGGTGTCAACAGTAATGTAGAACTCAAAAGCTTTGTGTTCTGAAAGGAAATTATTTCTTCTAGGTACTAGTAGAAACATTTTTATTCCATTACTGACTTCAGCATAACTGACTTCAGAAGAAAAGGACAAATATTTAAAACAATACAATAACTTAAATGATGGGCACATATTTAATGTTCACCTGTTTATATGTTCATATGCCTATCTGTATGTCTCCTCCATAAATCTGTTTCATTATTGGTACACCAGCATTTTGCAAGCTTAGGCTATGGTGACAGCATGCCAGAAATGCAAGCGAGCTTCTCTTTTTCTTCCTCCTCTAGACTACTGGAGAACACGACACCTAACACAGCAGCTGCCACTAAAATCCAGATGGAGGTGGTAGATAAGCAGCTGGCAGGAGGAAAAGATTTTTCTTCTGGTGAATACTACATCAGAGTTACCACTGCTCATTAACTCTGCTGTTAAATTCTAGTTAACTCCTTCTGTTCATTCTGGTGGAATTTGGGGATTTAAAGATTGTCCTTTTCTAGGGCTGTGATTTCTATGATGACATGGATGAAATTGCATCAAGAAAAAGAGAGACTTATTCTGAGGGGATTAAGGTGTTCATGGGCATCAGATCCATGGAATATTCAAACCCTCAGGAGCAAATCCATTGCCTGGCTGTCTGTTCCAAACATAATTGGTGGTGGTGGTAATCGTTTTGGAAGACTCTTGAGAAGACAATAATCGACAATAAAGACAATATAAGGGACAGACTAAGTAAAAGGAGTAAATGATCATTTAATTGTAGGGATACCAGTGAAGGGACTCATCTTACTTCTGGTCTCCAGAGGACATAGGTGCAGTCTTCCTTTTCAAATCCATAAGATTCCAATAGACTTGCCCTTCATCTACACAAAGATTTAATGGGAAGTATAACTTATTCCCCAAAGGTCAAAGGAGACAGTACAGCATAGATTCTCTCTGATGCTTCTGGTGTTTCTCTACGTATTTTCTTTGTGTTCTCTCTAACAATGACTGGTTATATGCATTCACTCATCCCCATTCCTTAGACCAGTGGTGTACTCTGATCTCTGACAAGAAAAAGTATTTCAACTGTGGTTTGCTCTCTTCAGGATAGTTCCGAAGGGAATTTCTACTCTTTATTATCTATCTTTTCAAATTCATTCACCCCACTCTTCTATTTTCTTTCCATAAATCTATGCTTTCTGATAAATCACGTTAACCTGAAGAATGTATGCAGTTTTTAAGCTTCATATCAGGATTGTTAAGTTTTGATAGCTCAAAGGAAAGCATTCATATTCTGAGACAGGAGAGACCTCAATGTCCAAATGGAAAATGCGCATCATACTATTTGGGAGA
Organism: Coracopsis vasa; assembly: GCA_026283785.1. Classification (NCBI taxonomy): domain Eukaryota; kingdom Metazoa; phylum Chordata; class Aves; order Psittaciformes; family Psittacidae; genus Coracopsis; species Coracopsis vasa. The sequence goes on from JANHGB010127180.1 coordinate 119,058, forward strand.
AATGGAGGTTAAAAAAGTTATATATAAATCATTTCTTTTTAACTAAAATACTAGAATCTGAAATTATTAAAATTCTATATCTAAATGCACCAAAACTTGTGTCTCTGATAAGTATTCTGCCAAAAGTAGGCAAATTTCCAAAGAAATTAGTGTCCTGTCAATCTAAGCTTAATTTGCTATGTATAAAATTTCCACTGCTGCGACAAAAGCTCTGTACAGAAGTATAGCTTGGCAGGAAGGCCAAGCATCAGTCCAAAAGTAGATAAACAATACATATTTTAGGCATGGAAAAGAACATTTGACTTTTCCTAGTTGTGTTCTTCCTTTGTTGTCTCTTCTTCTCTAAGATACTCCAAACTCCCCCATTTCAGTCCAATATACTGTAACAGGCAATGGTTTCTCACAATTTGAGAGCTGAGAATGAAGTATTTCTACCATTCAAAAGGTAGTTTTACAAGTTCAGAGGTGTATTCAATGAGCAGAGCTAGAGGAAGGTGTGTTAAATAAAAAAAGTGGTTCCCCTAATATTTACAGACCTGGCTGACTGTGGAGTGAGTTGCAGACACTCAACATCTAAAAAACCAGTCTGCTTTTACATAGATCATTGTGGTTTTATAATACCCAGTTTTAAAAGTCTGGGACTTCACATCTCATTGCTATACATTGTGGGAATTTTCTTCCTTGAATTTGTTTCCTGCTCAGTGACCCATGTGATAAAATATGTACGTGTATAATCCTTGCTAACTCATGCAATCTGGACTAATCCATCCCCACAAAGGGCTTGAATTGGCACCACTTATCATCTTGCTGTCTGAGCTTCAAGGGTACAGTAACAAATGTGGGAAGATGTATATTAAATATTTAAAAGTTTAAGTATCATAAACTTAATCAGATGGTGGCCAAAGGAGATGGTACGGAATGTACTGTCTCTGATTTTCTCTATCCTATGGGAAAATGGGATATTTTCCTCTGTTCGTTAGAGAAACTATTGCCAAGAACCTGGTTTTAATCTCTCTCTGTTTTTTTATTAAAAGCTTTTTCTCTAGTTTGAGAAAATAGGTTTCACCATGTGCTGCTGTTGCCTCTTGTACCAATCTTTACCCACTTGCCCCATCCTCCCCTGGAACCTCCCCACCCACACACCCATTTTGTCATCTTACTAATAGCACTTGCATGACACTGAACTGTTTTGTTTCCCCTGACAAAAAGCAAAGAATGGCTTATGTTACAACTTAATGTTTAACTGATCTCAATGGCCATTTGTTCTGTCAATTGTTTTCACATAAGAGAGTGACAGAAAGCTTTGTTATTCATAGCTGTGGTCTGAAGTTGATATCTCCTTTTGTACATGCCATGAGGTACAGCACATTATCTAAAACCATATTCCAACCTCAAGCAAGAGGTCAACAAACAATACTTTATCTGTCGCAGACTTTGATAAATAGAGATTTACCACCATCTTCCTTCTTTGCATTGAAAATCAAGGGAAAAGCCACAAAACCACTTGGAGAAGTTTTGGCTGACATTGGTTAAGAGAGATACAGGGGACTTAACTGAATAGCAACCTGAAAATTCTTGTTATTCACCAAGACTTTGTCAGATGATTCCAGGTGATTGTAAATTCACTAAAAGCTGATCTTTTTTTGTTATCCTAACAGAACTATTCACTGGCATGTGATTCAGAATTACTCCACGCAGTTTCCAATGATGTGCTGCTGAGACAAGTTTGAAGGGCCAGATTAACCATATTTCCTTGGAAAAAAATTACAGCATAACTATTTTAGAAAAGATGAGTAAAGATATTAGCATAATCACCCACTGGGGCAGCCTCACTGGACCATGCTGGCAATGCAGTTATGTGGAACAGAGCCTTCCGTGAGGCATTTTCCTTCTCGTATGAATATACTTCTGTTTGAAGCTATGATTTCTACAGGTGGCTACTTAGAGATTCACATATAACGGGGGCCCTCTTTAGGCAAAGTTGTTTGACTTAATAATTTTTGGCTCTGTAGCACAATTAGATTCTGTCATGCACTGAAAAACATGGGCCCAGTTTGCAGACCTTTTCCATACAAAAGTCCTAATCTTCAGAGAAAGATGCAATACTCCTAAAGCATTTAAACCAGCAGTGTTTTCCAAATGGAGGATAAGAGTTTCCTCACATAGTCAAGAGAAAGGCAGTTACTGAACCACCCTCAACTGAAAGAGGAGGGGCAGAGGAGGGAAGTATTGCTTCACAGAAACCCCTGTCTAGAAACGGGCTTATGGCTCCCCTCTGAAAAAGTCCCAGGAGGCACAGACATTTATAACGAAGTTGTGTGGGGCTGTAACTTGCAGGGCTCAAAGTGCACTTAAAACAGTTTTGAAAATACAAAACACAAATGATTAATCATGGGACACTTTAATCACAAAAAGAAAGAACAAATTGCCCTGTCAAGTGCTCCTGTAGGACACAATTGTATTTTCACTGCCTGTTGTATCATTCATCTGAACAGAATCCAGCCAGAATCAACTGCAACACAAATTATGGGCCAGGCTGTGTTAGATTTTCACTGCACTTATTCCGTGTGTGCACTGGAATTCAATACTGAAAAAAGAGACTCCAGAAAACTTGGCTATGAAAGAATGAGTAGACACAAAATTAACAATTATTTACTTTTTTTTAATGGAGATGATGGCTTCTGGGGTCGTTGAGGACAAGGTTTGGGTTTCTTTTGAAATTTATTTTAAGTCCAACACGTAACATACTGAGAAATCTCTGTGTACCTTTTTCATTTTCTCAGTTTCTTTTCAGCTTTCTGGCCTGACGCGTTTACAGTAGAGTCATTGGGCAATTCGGTGAATTAAAGCAAAAAAAAAAGAGAAAAGATTTCTAGGGTCTTCTCACCCTTTGGATAGATGTGAGATTTCAGGGACACTGATGGTGAACTGCTAGAATAAAGGGTCTCCCGAAAAGAAGACGTATTTTCAGTGAGCATGGATACCAGACATGAAAGGAACTCAACGGGCTATCTGGGTGGAAGATAAGGAAACACGTCCTTAGCCTTAGCAAGGACAAGTCTTTTTGTCCTTAGCAAGACAAAAAGAAGACTTGATACAAGTCTTGTTAAAAGGACTCTTAGATCTTCATTGTCTCTCTCTGTTTTCTGAACACAGACAGCAATTACTGTAGGTCATCTACCACATAAAAAGCCAAGTAAAACACCTTATCTGACATCTCTCCAGCTTCTACAAACTTCATACAATCTAATTAGGGCCTCTTTTACCCAGTCTGTTTAGAGATTTCCCATTCAGGTTTGTTTCTGAAGAACAGGTTAGTGACATTATGTGCTTCATAAACTATTTCCAAACTCACCATACAATAAATTACAGCAGTGTAACAATGTTTCAGAGTTAAAGAAAGGATAGGAACAGCCTCATAAGCACACAGAAAAGTTTGTATCTTAGAGAGCACATTGAAAGACCCACTTAAGCCCTGTGGATTTTTAACTCTCATTCACCAATTGGTTTTTCATAGGAAGTGATCTGAGGAGAATTCCGTTCAAGAGAACTAAAGTTACAGACTTCGATGCAATCACTGCAAAGAGCACAGAGTCCTAAAATCTGCAATACGTAAAATCAGCATTCAGCAACTCTTCTCTCACAGATTGGTAGACAGTTAAACACATAAACAATGTCAGACACTCCAGATTATTAAGAATTACAACCTGAAGAAAGACTCGGCCTTATATCACAAAGCTGGCACTAAAGGAAAAAATGTACTGACTTGCTATGCACATACTGTACAACAATACCATACATTTAATCTGTGAAAACAAATGGAGATCAAAAATCAGATACAAGTTTTGGGAGGAAATGTTAATTTCCCATTCATTGCAGTGTTGTCACTAGCTTTATATATTGACCTCAGCCCAACTTCCTGGCACTACAAATACAGACCAAACCAGAGATATTCCCAAATAATAAACCTGGTCTACTTTGCCTTTCACTACTGATCCCAATGATCAATATTAGGAATAAACCTCATATACTCACAGGGGGAATGAGGGGAAATCCTTCCATTTTGCAAGCTTGCAACATTCAGCCAACTTCGGAGTGAATTTTTCTTTATTCAGTTTTCAACCATCCAGAAAAACTGACTTGAAGAGATCACATGAAACAAACAAAAAAGAAAAAGGAAAAAAAGGAAAAATAAAGTGAGATCCTTGGACTCTGTGAAGTCCTTTTGCTGTGATGGATCTCGGGACAGGAGAAGGACCCTAACAAGTTCTTATTCTTTGCCCTAATAGTTTCTGAGGTGAACTTCCTGAGCTGTATGTGAAGTTCCTGATTTTATTAAATGTCTGTAGAAGGGAGATAGCCCATGGGTCTATCAGGGGCTGTGACATCACAGCTTTTAGCCAGTTTGCATAAATCTCATTGCAGAGTTGCGGCGCTGTAACAGGAAGTCTGCTCTGAGCCATGGGCAGGTGCTTACTGTATAATCAGCAGCCCAGAGCCTGGGCCTGCTACCAATAAACAAGCACATGGGTGCAGCGCTCTGGGGAAGACTCTGTGCTTCCCACTGTAGATGAACCAGAACGGTGGGGCTGCTCTCTGTTTTAATAGAGGTACCATAAAGACACAGTCCTGACAGCTTCTGTGAGGACAGGGCAGTGGCATAGACTTGCTTTGATAATGGTCCTGTGTTGGAATTGGGTGGCAATACTTAGCAGAAAGTTAAAAAACAGTATATAGTTTCAAATATACAGTCTTAGGTTTCCAAAAAAATCCTGAAATTAAGCCCTTGAGACTTTCTTCATAAACTTTGCAATAGAGCTAAATTATTTAGTGAAAGAAGCATAGTCCTTTCGTTTGGTTTTTGTGATTTCTTTTCTTTTCTAGCTCATGCAAGGAGAAAATGAGTGGGGAAAAAGAGAATATTACATGTCCCATGCAATGACTTGATATCTTTCAGATCCTGACTGCCTTTAACAGTAGAGAACAAGATTTGTAGAGCTGTATCTAAACAGTCAGGTGCTGAAATTTCTTGTAGAGATTTTGTGTTAGCTCTTCTCACATGGCGCTCTCCCCAAACTTTATCCCACTATTTTCCTTGCATTTGGCTGCACTGAACAAATGCCTTTTATACTGAGGTTTTGACAGGGGTAACTGGTCTGTAGGACAGGATGTAGAGGATGGGGTGTTGCTACAAAGGGAGAACATTCTCATTCTGCAAAATGCCTTCTTGCTTCACAGTTAGTTACTAATGCCTTGGAAAAAGTGAAGTTGCTTTGTCTGGGTTGTTCCCCTTCAATCTATGCCCGTGTGCCACAGGTTCTGCTTTTGAAAGTAGCCTGTTCACCACTCACCTGGGTCTATGGGTGAGGGGGAATTTCAGCTACTACAGACTTCCTTGTACACTGGTAAAACCAGAGACGGCTCACAAGTTCCTCTCATTCCTCACCCTAAAGGAACTCAGCAAGCAAACCATATTGGCAATGGGATAAGATCAAGAACATGATGGGAGGTTAACTCACCAGCATCAGTTGATACATAAGCATTTCATTCTTATTTTACTCCTACCATGAAATCTTGACTTTAACCTAGAAATAAGCAAGCTGCTAAACAGTCCACTTCTGGTGGTTGAGATGGTTCTCAAGTCTCCTTTTGGATACCAGCCTGGTAGTGATCAGAACCACCCTGGGGGAAAGGAGAGAAGCAAAGTACAGTCCTGATGATAAAATTCAGTGCAAACAGAGGACAAGGGAGTGAACAATAGCATACACAAATCTTAAAGTGGGTATTAGATAGGTGATAAAAGTAATTGTGGAAACTGTGTCTCTATTAAAAAGGCTATTCAGAACAAAGATATGCTATCTGATTCATAGTACTGAAAGATAGCTTGAGCAGCTACTGGGAGGTTTAAAAGCACAGTGTTTTACACAGAGAGGCTTCTATTAAAGTGGAATGCAACTATATTTCATATGTTGGAGGATATTTCTGCACTGTCTCTTAGAACAGGAAATTACCTAATAAGGATAGATATATTGCACCAGCCTTACTGCACTCAGGGAATGCTAGATTGCCACCATTATCAACCATGTTTAACATGGGTGCATCCATGTTTAAACATGAGTGCCCCATGGTTGTCAAGATGAAGAATGAAATTGGTTCTCTGTAGGATGAATTAGAACCAAAGAATGTACCATAAAGCTTGAGCACCAGCAGTAAGTCCAGAAATTTAATAAGCTTCCTAAGAAGGCGAATTATTTCTATAAATAGAAATGCTAAAAGTGAAATAAAATGCTTGTTTACACTATCATATTTGTATAGGAACATTACCAGTAACAATCTTGCTAAAATTCAACATAGATTACTTTCTCATTGTTGTATATAGGGTGGTTTACCCTATGTTTGTAATCACAGAATCTTCTTACTCCTAAAGGAAGGCCTACTAGAGACGATACTTCTGGCCCAGAACCCTGCAGTGCGTTATTAGATGACTTACATGCAGAAAACAGACGAAGTTATCAAATGATTGTATAGTAGAGAACCGATTTCCAGAGGCATATGATGTGAACTGCTACTCACAGAGTGTAATCTGACCTTCAGAAAGGCTTTTGAAGTAGGGCAGGGATCCTTCTCCATGTTGGCAATTCGGAGAACTAGAGAAAAACCTGCTGAGTTGAAAGAATAAGTTTCTGAATGATTATTTCTGAAAACATTTAAAATTTATATTAATCTGAGAGATTTTCCCTCTAAGCATCACCTCACTGTGTGCAGTTTCTTGAAACAGTTCTTCCCCTACCTTTACCCATTTATTCTTCAAGCTATTTCTAACCACAAGCTACCAAAGCAAAAGAGTTTCAACTCGCAGCCACATCACAGAGAGGTCCCGTTACCTCAAACCTTGTTTGGTGTTCAGAAGGTAATTTTTCACCCTGCTAAAACCACATACAATATCACTCATCCTGAAGTCTTTAAATCAGAAGCAGGTGTTTACTGTTCTGCTACTGAGTTTTCTTGTAGCAGTAAGACAAGAACTCTAAGCAAGGATTCCCTTATATGTTCCATATTATTCCCAGAGCTATGTTTTCCATTGAACTTGTTTTATGCTGAGGTAATAAGGTTTATGGGTCTTGTATACTGTCCTTTAACACTGAATATCCATTCAGACGACATGCCCTCTTCTCTTAAGAAAGCCTATGATCTGTCCCAGCTGTGGAACCTGTGGAGTCTGGAGCTCTTGAGCACAATCCTCTACATTTAACTCTTTGTTACATATGCTACTGAGTTGAAGATATGAGTTGAGATATCTTTGTTACATTTTTCCATAATGAGAGGGTAGTATCCCAAAAATGGCTGCTGGAAGTTACTGGCTGAGAAGAATTTGTTACCACTTTTTCTCATCTGGAGCATCACCTTAGGATCCTTAACAGACTGAATGTAGACTTCACTGAAATATGTGCTCCCCTTTCCACCGTTACACATTATCAGTCACTGATGCTCCCTTGTGATACCCACAGGTTTGTTACCATAGCTACAGTTGAACAAAGATTTTTCCTCATTAGGTGGGCACCCCCACCTAGAGTTGATGAAGTTCCTAGTGGCAAAAAAAGTGCTTTTGACAGTCCAGCTTTCAAGATTTTCTGAGTTTTATGTAACAGCATCTCTATAGGACTTTTGCTAGTGGGAAATGTCATTAAAATATCACAGTCTTGACTAACTTTGCTATATTGACAAAGAAAGATTTTCAAGCTTAGACTAGACTAAATCCATATCAGAATGAAGATACCTCTTTTCACTGGGAGGAAGAGGAATAATTTGAGTCACTAGTAGTCCAGAAAGCCTCATGGATTTTTTTAAGAACCATTATGGTATACAACCACTTTTAGAAATGAAAAGTGCTTATTTCTCATTTTATTAGTAGCTTTGAAGCTGTCCATAAAGCAGAATTCAGCAAAGAATAAAACCTCCCTTTGGCAATTTCTTTGGCTTCAGGATCTGTTTACATCTCAGCTACATTTTATAGTCTACTCGGAAAAACTTAGTTTGGCTTTAAGGCATTTTCAAATAGCTGTAAGATTTGATGCCAGTTTTTAATGATCTTCTGCATTCTGCAGGCAACAGATTTTCGGTTTATACATTCCTGCTCATTTACAGTCATCCAAACTCTTGTACCATTTCAAGCAAATGACGTGGAAGAGTGCTCTAATACCATCTACTCTTGAAGTCTACATCCAATCTACCAGTAGCACCAGTAAGATGCAAGCAGTATAGTCTACCTTCCCTTCATAGACTTCTGCCTTCAACCTACAGTCCAATTGTGGGTGCCCTCCCCTCACAAATCAGATACTTTAATGGTCAAAATAAAACTATAAGAATTAGGTGCATCTGAGATACGACTCAAGAAAAGCATTATCTGTAGAGAAAAAAGTTGTTGTTGATGAAGCCTCAACAAACGCTCTATATTTCTTTTAGGGGGTGTCACTTCAGACTGGCTCTAGTCTGATGCCATGGGCTGAATTCCCATTTGCAGCTAGAGTCTTGAGCCACATCTTCAGTTTCATATGAAAAGAATACAGTTTATGTGCTCTAATACTGCTGTGTGGCTCAAATTAAAGCACAGTAAGTGGGGAGGATCAGGAGATTAATTTTAGAAGTGCATTTATAATCTGAACTAAATTGCTAATCTGCACCCACCCTTAGAGAAGATTCTTCCCCTGGCTCTGTAGTGACCTCCACCAAGCTATGTCTGCTGTATGGAGTTTGATTTGGATATTAAGGCAGCAGTTCTTTCTGAGAGTGCAGCTAAGAAGAAGTCTTGCTTTCCTAATGTAAATAATACTTTCCAGGCTTGCATCTTAGTAGGATTATATCTCTTAGTAATGTCTTGGAATTCTAAAGAGAAAACCACTATTCGCAAGTAAACACATCTTTAGGTAGCTGGTGGGTTTACAGCTGCACTTCCTGTTCTCTGCCACCACTTTCACAAGGACTTTGTGTCTGGAATGTTGTATAAACAGAGGAACTGAAGCACTAAAAGCCAGTGTTCTTTATACATTCTCACAGTAGACGTTTGGCTGTATAAGAGGTGAAGCATGCAAGCAAGCTTCATGTCACAGCTTTATGTGTGCGACTAGGACAAGTGTGTATGACACACTGTAGTATATTATCTATAGAAGTTTTTTCTTACAGAAGTAATTACTGCTAAGAGTGATTGTGTTTGAATTAATTACATTTCATCCTTTTGCAACCTTAGACCATCTTTACTATATGCCACATCCAGTTAGATTCTTTAGGCTTCATTTTGCTTTCTTGCCTTGAAATCTGCGGGGTTTGGTAAGAAACTGACATCTTTCACTTATCTTCTGATAGAAAAAATTGGCACTCTAGAGATAAGTAGCTCCATGTTAAGCTGCTCAATTGTTTAGAAGCACAGTTTGCTCCCCGCTTTAGTAATGCTACATCAGCCACATAAAGACTGCAGGCTCATTGAAGGAGTTGGTAATTTTTTGTTTGGTTGCAGCTGTTTTGCTGTGTTTTAGTGCTATATTGTTTGTAAAGTTCTTCTGTATGGGTGGATACTTTATTTCCTCCCTCCTGTTCTCACAATTGCAATTATTGGTTTTCTAATTTTGCAATCTTCTTTTTTTTAATACAAGCAATTTTCTGTACCTCCAATCCAGTATTTGACTGTACTGAACTGTATTTAACTCTTCTTGCTATGCCAGAAGTGTTATACCAGACAATTATTGTGTTATGTTCTACATTAAACAAAGACCAGGGAGGATCAATTGTGTGAAGGGTCTTAGAGGGACTTCAACTATTTGTTTTGATGTGGTGATTGAGAGTAATATAGTGGAGAAATACAAAAGAGATCATTTGAACTCTATTTTGGTCTCCCTTTACAATGGAGAAGGGAGAGAATGAGAAAGGAGAGTCTGAAGCCAGGCGGGCCATAGAGATGGAGAGTGCCATAGTTCAGGCCATTGCTGGGTGATAGCTTAGGCCATGGAAGGAACGTGTTAAAAATTTATCATATACAGGTGTCCTGCAAGAGGAAACTGCACATCCTTGACAAAGCCTGCTTGTGTGGATTGGTGTAATGTCAGAGACAACACCCAAGTGACAGCAAGAGCAACAAGAATAGCTTTGCTAAAAGAAGGCGGTAGAAGGGAAGGAAAACAGAGAGGGTTTTTTTTTTGACCATATTGTATTAGTAGTAGCAGTGAAACATGGATGTTACAGAAGAATAAGCTAAGAGGTATATATGTGTCTTAGAAAATAAGAAAAAGAAAATTGTCTTCCCATTTCAGGAGAAGAAACCTCCACATATCTGACCCAATTGACAGTGTGCAAGCCTAAGGTCTCTTAACTAAGATCTCACTGCAGTGACAGAGAGGTGCAGAGGAGCAGAATACTTTGGATGCTAAATGCTCATATATGGTTGAAAGAGAAAAAGGGAAAAAGGAACTTGAGATATCTTAGTTTGTAGGACTTGGATCAATTCACAATAATTCCCAGAAGGAGTTAAACATTTTCTGGGGTTAAAGTGAATCAGAATCTGTACACTGTGTGCTGGAAATTCCCTAAATGATTTTAGTGGTCATTAAGAAAAGGGAAATGGTTCTTTTCTCAGTAGGAGATGGCAGGAGACAGAGGAGTAGACACCAAAACGGAGCCACGGCTGAGTATTTATAACTTGACTGTCTCTGTCCCCACATTGCAGGGTTCCTGCCAGCTGAGAAAGGGACAGACTTTCCCAATGGCTTTGTCTGTTGAGGGGGTCTTGTTATGAGTAATAAAGGGCAGAGAGGGTTACAGTTCTATTAGGAATACTACATGCAGTCACGTACAGCATGTATGATTATAGGCAAAGCTGCTGATAAAATGTGCTCTAATGATAAACGGAGCTTCAACTCTTCTCCAGCCACCTTATTCCCACTCCTATGTCCCTGGTCTTACTCAAGTTTTTTGTCTCATCAGTCACAGACCTCACCTACATATAAATCCTTAGCTGTTTATTTAAACTTTAATTCAAGTACTGGCTTGTATGTTTTAAAAAGTGACTGAATTCAACATAGTTTGCAGTTGCAGCCTGCTATTAATGATGTTTTCATTTAATTCAGCAATTCAGAAATTAAATTAAGTAGTAAAAATACTATGTTCAGACCTATGTTTTCCAGTCATGATTTAGTGACTTTTCAACTCATGGTCTACAGACCACTGTAAGTCCAAGGAGTACTTCTGAGTGATCTGAGAATAACAAAAAGTAACCCTGTTATCAATGCTCTTAAACTGATAATGTATACTGCATGTATGTTTGCACCTACATGGAGGCATTTTAGAGATCTGCAAGTAAACAAGTTTTTGAGCTCTGTGACCTAGAGGAACCTCTGATTTTATTTTCTTTGTATGGCTTTTCTTCTAAGTACCATTTGCCTCAAGCCAAGATCTTGCCATCATGCTCCAGTCCTGTAGGATTTCGTCTGTGGTGAGAAGAAATATAATGTGTCTGTTCCAAGTTAGTTTCTCCACCAAACCAATGGCAAAGTTTGCCTTTGGAGCAGCAAGCAGAGGACAAAGACATATGGAGTGCTGGTGCGTTTATATCACTATCTCAACTTACAGTGTTTCCTCAGTTCCACTCCTGCTCCTCTCTGTTCTTTCTTCTGCCTACTTTCCTAGTCTCTCCTGGATGCTATGGCTAGATGAAGCTTTTTCACTGTTTTATTCCTAATTATTCATGTAATTATAATCTTTCTGGACAGCACTCTACTCACCCACCCACCCTGTCTCTGGTGTTAAAGATGCCTCAGGTATTGTAGAAGATTCCTCTACAAACGAAGATCTTATCAATATCGCTTTTTTGCTTCCCAGCTATTGCTCTGATCATGACATCCCTTTTGCACACTCAGTGCAGTTTACTCTCAACCTAGAATAACCCAGCATTACTGACTGCCCTGTCACAGTTTAACCTTCCAGCAGCTATCACTCCCATATGCATTGTGCAGTTCTTTACTGCTTTTTATGGGAATGCACTTACACTTTCCGTTTATGCTACATAACTGCACATATTTAGTGCAAAATTTGGCTTTGTACTGAATATTTTTGAATATGTAGAGCTCTTTGAGTGTTTTGGAATGAAAATTATGGTGGTAGGTGCAGAATTTAAAGCAAATCCGGTCTGCAATTAAACACAAACCCACAGCAGTAGCTGCTGGACTGAGCTCACCATGTAGTTTCCAAACAAGCTGACAGCAGTAGGAATCGTGGTTTATAAAAAGCTGCCAGCAGTGCTGAGCTGGTGAAGAGAAAGAGGAAGCTACAACGGGAAAGAGAAAAACAGCACAACCAAAGGCAACTTCACTTCTCTGCATTTACTGTTTTTAAATAGATTTGGCTCTTAAGTTGCTGTTGAGAGTGCTGTGAAGAACAGCGATAACTTTACAAACTGAGAGCCCTACAATATTTATCCCTTTCTGAACACCACCTGCAAAACACGTCCCTATTCTGACTTCTTTTTGATTGTGTGCATACATGGGAGAATCTGTGTATGTAAGTATGAATAGACACGTTACCATAACTATTGCTCAATAGCATGCCAGTAAATAGAAGTTTACTAGAACAGCTTTTGCCACTTTGCTCCTCCTTTGCACGATATGCTGAGCTGTTCTCATGATAGTGTTTTCTGATGTTCCCATCCACTTCAGGCTGTCGATTTCATTGATTATTCTTCTTGTCCTATGGAAAGTAAATGACTGCTTCTCATCCTCAAACCATCAGTAGCAGGATATCATCTAAGGCATTATTGACTGCATATGTACTAGGTGTTGGGACTATGGGAAGGTGCTCTTAAAGAGCTCAGCTGGGCATTGGGGCACAGACTGACTCCTTTCACTTTAGGAAGGAAGTCTGGCTGATGAGAGGTTCTCCAACCGAAAAGCAAGCCTCCTGTGAGGTTACTTCTTGTGTCTTATTATAAGTGCTAAGCCAGGTGATAAAGATACGCTGCATCAAAAGGAGAGTAACTGGAAAGCTAAACCCAGACAGCAGAGGAATAGTGTAAGGAAGGGTGATGATTAAAATTAGTTGTATTAGTCTCCTTTATTTTGGGATCACAGATTTGATTTTGTGTGTTTTAGCTCAGACAGGATTAACTTCTTGTAGAGCTAGTCAGAAGAGTTCAGGAAGAAGAAAACTTTGCAGAGGGAAAAACCTTAGGAGGTCTGCAGGTTAACTGCATTTTGTGTTGCATTGCATAGCTAGTGCTGTGAAGGAAGGACCTGGCAGAGTCCCTGCATTTTCATTGTTCTAAATCTGAACACAAAGAATGAAAATGGAAACAATCCAAGATGTCATAACCTGTTTCAGTAGCTGTGCTAGTCCTAGGAAGAGGGCTGCCATTGTCATCACCTAGAAGAACTGGGCATGATCCTTGAGGATAAACTGAAGACATGTTTAATCTGCAATCAACCTATATTGTTGCAGTATGGATCACAATACTTAGCCAACTCTCCTCTGTAAGTGGGAGGCAACAGGCAGTAACAACACGTGGATCCCATGACTTCCTGGCAGCTAGAATGCTGAGCAAAGTTGCAAAGGGTTGTTTAAGGACTCAAACTTTATAATAATGATTTCTTTCCCTTTATCATTGACTTTTTAGCACCAAACTATTAGCACATTTGCCTGTAGTGCCTGAGATATCAGTATATACCAAGGTGTTTTCAGCTCTGGTGACAGAGCCCTTTATATTTAGCAAACAGCATTGAATTGGTAGTGGGATTTGCAGTGCTCTATGTTTCTTTTTTCTTGCTAGAACATTAACATCAAACCTTGAAGAGAGACAACACTAAAATTACTTCCTTTCACAAGTTACCTCTTGATGATGAAAGGATGACCTTATTCCATATATATTCTTCCTCAGAATCTCCTGCAGAGAACATTCCCTATTTCTTCCCATGTCCATTTTGCATGAGGTCAGAAAAGACCAGGCTTTTCTTTATGGCCAGTATGTCTAGGCTTGGAGAGAGACACTGGGTAGCTCTCTTCCCATCCAACAAATACACTTGGTTCTTTTGCAGTTTGCATAAGCCTGGGGCCACTCCCAGCTGCCTTCCTGCTACCATGGAAAGAAAGTTGCCTAAAAATCTTTCTGTTTATTCTCCAGATCCAATCAGCTCTTGGGAAGATAAAAACTGGATGTAGCTATTACAGTTACTTGTAAACGCCTGATTCCTGAGACAAGAGTAATGAACAGATCCTCAACACCTCCATAGTCACTTCATTACCAAATGGTCTACATATGCTTTCAAAGAAACAAGGACAAGGTTTTCACCTTAACCCCAAAGGACTACATCTGATTTGGTGTTGGGAACATCACTGATGAAAGAACTTGACTGAAATACAAAAAATAACCCAAATCAGGAAGTCATTGTCATGTTGTTTCAACAAAAATTAAATATAAACCATTTTCAGTGATATTATTTCGTTTTTTTCATTAAAGGTGTTCATCCATCCCAGATGGATTTATTCTTTACATTCTTGAAACAATCAAGACTTAACTTTTGAAACTAGATGTGTTAGGCTGTAGTCCCTGTAAGTTCAAAAGGCATTACATTCTTTTTAAGTCTGATTCATGCTTGTTTTCTTATAGAGAATCATCTGCATTTGGAAGCCCCAAGATCTGAGTGAAACTTTGTCAAATCTGTGATAGCCTGTTTATTTGTAACCTTTTCATCAACAACTCTTGTTCCTATTGCTTCAGAAAAGGTAAGTTCCCCCCAAATAATCACTCTTGGCAGATCCTCCTTAAAGGGTGCTCTAGTGACAAGAACGCCTAACACAAGAGTAACTAAAGTAGCACTAATTTAAATGTCAGTGATCTTACAATCTATCGGGGATTGTTCCCTAAGCTTTATTCCTATGTGTTATGATTCCAGACACACCCCTTAGACAATGAGGGCATTCTAGCCTCACAATAATGACACAGTAGGATTATCCGCACCCCAGAATATAGCAGCATCTTCAAGATCCCCCAGACAAACTGATATACCTACATAGTAAGGCAGTAAGAGAAAACTTCAGCTCAGCCATGGGTCTGGTCATGCCCCTGTATGTCCCATACCTCCCCCAGGCATCAGTTTGAAGATCTCTGCACAATAATATGTTATTCAAGACAGACATGTTTTGTGGCGGTTTATAGCACACTGAAAGAAATCTCCCCCAGAGAATTTGTCTCAATCCTAGGACAATTTTCTCCCAAATCCCATCAGCCAGCAGGACCTTTCTCTTAATTTAGCATTTGAGCACATGCCACTGAGGCTAAATCTGTTTTCTCAGCCTGTCATGGATGTATTGCATTTGTATTGCACATTACTCTGTGACCTGACTGTCAGATTAGATGTTAGCTTTGCAGAAGACTTCTTCTAGAATCTGTAATGAGTGCTCCAGTGCTCATCTTTCTATCAACAGAAATTGCTAATTTGTCATTAGGGAATCCACTTGAAATCAATAAGAACAAAACATCTGAAGTGGTTTTAAAGTCATTATGTAATTCTGCAGTTCTTGGTCCTTCTATCTTTGTATGCATGGATCCCCAAGCCGCTTTCTTCCTTCACATTTGTTATGCGCCTTTTACCAATGAGATGATGTGTTTGTTGTGGAACGTATGGCTGTTAGGAGAAGGGACTACTTTATTTTTCTTCCAGACGTATAAAGGGCACACATCCTGTTCAGTACCAATTATTGGTCAAAAAATTTAAGCCCTCACACACATACATGTGCACCAGAAGTACGAGCTATGTTCACCAGCCTTCAACAGGTGAGGAATTTGCTTTCTTTCTTGCAAAAGAGCCACTCCTTCTCTAGATATTGATAACTCCATAGATGACTTATCTCTGGATTTCATGTATATATTTCAAAAGAGTGTGTTTATTGTATTTGACTGGATTGGAAATGCAAGAAATTTCCACAAAGTGTTTATTTAGTCATTTTTTCCCTGGGTCCAATTTCTTCAAAATATATAAAACTGTTCATAAAGCAATCAGAAAACACTCCTTGGAACAGTTTGTTGCTGAGCTTTGCTACTCCTTTCATATTCCCCAGTGACTTGTGTTGTATGTCTCCTATATATGCTTATGCTCATATATAGAAGATTCTATATACAAGGGTGTCAAAGAGGTTTCACCCAGGCTAGGAAGGTTTTGTGGCTTTTTTTACTAGTTTCTTATTAGAGCATTGAGAGCATATTACTTTTCTCACAGTTTGATTAGGAAAGGAAGCTGAAGAGCAAGAGTGAAAACAAGATGAAGAAAAGGACTTATCTTCTTAAAACCAGTAGTATCTTTATAGGCCTCTTACAGAAGAACAGAAGCTCTTGTTCTCCATCCATATTCCACACCATTTTATCCAAATTAAAAAAACTTGTAGGTTTGATATAGTGTGGTGGTCCTGAGCAGAAAAAAGTAGTTATCTGAAAAATGAGAATTGAGCTCTGTATTCTTAACTACTTCTTGAATTGTCATCCAGCCCAGGCCTGCAACATCTCACAGATACATTCTTCTATGCAGAGATATGAATTTGCTAAATTCTGGGAAATTCTGTCACCGCATCTTTTCCTCTTTAACAGACTTCAGAGTTATCTGATAGCTTCAAGCTCAAGCTTGTATTCATGCCCACACCACTGACCATCTGAAATGAAAACACTGGTGTTATATAAAAGGAGGAAGGACAAGACTGCAGACTAGCAGTGTCTGGAGTGGACTCTGCTGATTATTATCTCTATGGCAAAGAATAAGGTTCCAGATTGCCCAACACTGTATAAGCATAAGCTAGAACATTTACGTGCCACACTTTGCTAATGCTGTCCACATTGGTTTTGATCAATCTGTGTTTATCAAGCCTTGAGAAAGAAAGAAATAAGATTGTATTTTGCTAACTTATCCATGGGCTTCTGCTGGACCACAGACCATGGGCACAGTGCATCATCTGTTGCCATAATGCAATTCAGAGGCTCTGCCTGCAAAAGCCTGCAGTTACTTCATGTACGCTCTTGCTGTTGATAATCAGTGGATAAACAACTTTCATAACAACACTGCAACCCTCTCACCCCCACCTAGCAGTCTGACAGTTGGCTTGATGGTTAGCCACGGACCTGGAGCAGTCTGGGGTAGCCAGTTTCTAGATAGCAGCTTGCCTTTCTGGTCAGTATGGGCTCTGTCACTCATGGTATGTGGTTCCAAAGGACTGGGCGGGTTTATCACACAGGTCTGCTAAGGCCTCCTTCCTCATGCATTAGCTTTGGAGCTGCTGTTGTACACCAGTAAGTGCAAAGTGATGAGATTTGATCCTCTGGTTAGTTCAGCTCCAGAAAATACTGTTGTACATTTTGGGAAAGTTAGTATCATTCAACATGTCATCCAAAATGATGAACACTAGTAAATCCACAGATTACACATCCCTAGATTTTGTCCTTTTTTACCACCATCTACATCCATTTTATCACATTCCACATCTTTTGGCACTGCATTTCCAATCAAGTTCCAAGACCTGCCTGCATCTGTCTACACTGCTTCAGTTTGTGAACACCTCAGTTGAGGTTATAAAGAATTGCTTCACAAGAACCATGCTAGCTCCGTACTGCTGCAAACTGAGCTGCATGCCAGACCCTCAAAGATGCATGTGACTGGGGAGACTGCAGTCATTCCACTTCTAAAGCCAGGGAGGAAAAATCAGTAAGTTATCTTAAAATACACCATAGACTGATTCTTACTGCTCAGCAGTATGGTAGGGATATTGGGATGTGCCCTTTCCTATTCTAGTGTTCTATGTGCAAACCCCTGGGTAGATACTGCTAAGCAGGCTTGATGAGATTTTCAGTAAAGAATATGGGTAAAGAAATGCACTCTTAAATATAGAGCCACTGGGCCAGATCAGGAAGATATGTAATGGTGTGTCCTCATTCCTTGCATCCTCCAGCAACTCCAATGTCTTCATCCTACGAACTCAGAATTCAGGAACCCTACACTTGAGCTCAGAGAGCTGCAGATTAAATCAGTGAGTGAAAAGTGGAGAAAGTGAAACAAATGCAGTGTGGTGAGAGGAACTCAAGCTCTTTCGTATTCACTTCTCTGTGAAAACTCAGGGCAGGCCTATAACAAGAATTCAGAAAGTAGAGGGACATTCATCTATATTGAATATTTAAGTAAAATACAGTCTAAGATTATGGGGGACCCAGCAAGAGTAGGAGGGTGTGAAGGTCCAGGAAGTGGAAAATGATGTGCAAATATATGGGGGTATTTTAGACACTGTAGCATGTGGTTCAGACAGATGGTTAAACGCAGAGGTATTAGCATACAGGTAGTGAAATACCAAACCATTCTCTAGTATGTGTGTTAAATGCATCTAGCACAATGTAACCATTTTGCAGTCTGTTGGGTTGAACATACGATCACTTTGAGGCATGAGATATACAATAAGGATCAAGGAGTAGCAGAGCTATTTGGTTTAAATAGTAGTCTCTGTTCCTCTCTGAGCTGGCTCCAAATGTTAGGAGTTGACCACACATATCTCCACAGGAGGGTCCTACCCATCCTTCCTTTAACCACTGCTCCTTTCAACCTTAAGAGAGGTTTTCTAGGCGCTTAGTGTCTCACTATCTCCTTTCCTTTTGCTTAGCTCTTGTTTCCAAAATATAAACCTGGGCTGCTTTTGGGCATGGCACTGAAGACAACAGTAAATGAATTAAGGCTTCAATCATGAAACTATCTGGAGCAGGCTGGGGAGCTTGGATCTGAACTCAAATAGGTTAAAAAAGAGTCATGTTAGTTTTCCAAAAATGGCTGGTGCTGTGGTGTACAACACAAAGCATAGAGGAAAGCCCAGTATTTAATTCAGGGAGCTTAATGCATGGTAAAATATGCACTGCCTTGGCTATGCAAGGTTTCTCAAGCATATTTATTAGCATAGGCTAACAGGTGTTAACCTCAAATTTCTAGACAATCTAGGGGCCAGTGTGAGCAAAAAGTACAGGATGAATTTAACTGCATTTTGTTTGTTTGTTTGTGGGGGTTTGGGTGCTTTGGTTTGGTTTGGTTTGTTTGGTTGGCTTGATTTGTTCTTGCAAGCTGGTGCTTCAAATACTCATTTCAGTTTTGAGAGTGTCCTGATGAGAGAAGCATCTTCTGTAATCCTAGTTATATTGTAGTTACTTGTAAACAGGTCTGGAACGACTTACATTGATACATAACTGGATAAAGTTGTAAGAGGATAGATTTATTCATAGTGTATCAGAATGGTTTACATTCTAATGGACCTTAAAGATCATCTAGTTCCAACCCCTTATTCTTCACCTTTTATCCTACATCAGAAGTTTTTTATGTCGTTAATGTAGTTTCCCTTCCTTTCCTGTCTTTCACCAAAAAACCCTCTTCTTTTACCAACAAACTGAATTTAGCGTATCCTTGAACCCTCCAATGGTTGGAATGTTTATTGGTCAAAATGTGTGTAAAGGTAGTTCTGTGTTTTGGTAACCTTCCTGTCCATCCACTATTAATGATTTGTGGTTTTATTTAAAGTCTCGTGATACTTCATATTTTTCATATGACAAAATATATATATAAAAAACCACATAATTATGGGATGTATTTCAAATAATGGAAATTAAATGAACAGGAAAAAAATCTTTTCCAAAAGTTATATGATGTATGAACTAATCTCATGATCTCTTGTGGTCTGACTCTTTGATTTTTGACTGTTTAGTGTTCTGGACATTCCCCACCCTCTTCTCTGCACAAGCAGGTAGCCCAACGCCACCAGAGTTAGAGTTCCAGCTCTGGAAAGCTTCGGGATTTTTCTATAAGGATGAGCTGGTGATTCATTCTGAGCTCTCACAAGGCAATCATGCAGCTGCCCCTGTTTCAAAATCAGCAGCCCCGCCAGCTCGTCTCCATCAGCCTTGAGAAAACAGGAAGCACAACGGCCACCGCAGAAGTGGTGCACTCTTACACCCACCCCAAAAACTTAGCTGCTGAGCCTATTGCAAAATGCTAACAGAACACTGCAGGGTACACAGAGAAAGAGATGAGAAATCTGCTGACCTCTGGGTGCCTGTGCAATTCCTGGCTTCAGTTTCTCTGGCCTATAACCTCATTCAGTCACCAATATGTCCTATGTTTCTCTGTTGCTTAAATTCGCTAAAGTAGGATGTTCTTACCCAGAATATGGAGACCTTTTCTTAATTATTTTGTTTCATCCCCCAAATTTGTACAGAAATGAGGTAAGAAGCTTCTTGTCTGGAGGGTTGACAGGCTGAAAGAAATAGAGAAGGTGGAGAGGACTGTGTTTTGTTCATCGTGATTAACTATGTACTCATTTCCTTGGCAACATGGAAGAACTGGGTGTTTTTAGGGTGGAGATTTATATGGGTATCTGGTGATTCGGATGTTTTTGTTACTAAACAAGAAAAAGTACTTCTCGCTCTCATGGTTGCAGAGAAAGGACTGTGCCATAGCATTTCAGAGAATAGAGGTGTCTTCTGCGTATAAAAGGAGGAGCAGGAGGAACTGCTCTAAGTAGGAAATACCATACCTTGGGGGTGTGTGAAATAGAAATAGGTAAGGCTGAAAGTGAAGAACAGGATGTTCCACAACAAGCAAAAGAGACCAGAGAGATACAACATGCAGAAGGGTTTGAATTTTGTGGGGTTTTGTTGTGTTTGGGTACTAAAATCATCTTGGAAAACTGTTCTGCAAAATCAGAGGGAAGAAAAGCAAAAAGCAGGTTTATGTGCTGGAAGATGGGCAAGTAAAAGTCTAGTAGGGGCTTTTAAATTCAAATAAAGCAGAGTTTTTGAATAAGAGAAGCCGATGCAAAAGAAATGCAACAATAAGGAGGCAGGAAGATGACATTAGCTATCGAGACTAGAGCTAAGCTTTATTTTTCTGCTGTTTCATTTGTCCAGTAAATGCAGATTTGAGCATTTGGTCCTGGAAAACAAACTACTTGTAAATTCTTAAATTCTCTGAATTGTTTTGTCAAGACTTGAAGCTTTTCAAAGCCAGAATTTGTTCTTGTTTCAAAATTTAATAAGATTTGGCATGAAAACCTGTCAGTTTGGTTTGAAACAAATGTTTCTTGCAACTCATATTTAAATCTAGGAGGATTTCAATTTGTGTAAGAAAATGGTAACATTTATTTCGAGTGAAATGAATTCTCTGCCTTTTTTTCCTTTTTTTTAGATTCAGCCAGGAGTTGTCAATTATTCCCACAACTCCAACCAAACTGAGAAAAGCAGTCAGGTTCCTGAAATCTGGTCTTCAGCATTACAGGAAGATGGAGAATGTTAAGAGATATATTGCAAGAGTGCTGAAAGTCCTACACAGAGAGTAAATGTAGGTTTGAAGCCAATGCCATCAGAACATTAAACAAATATCCCTAGGAAGTAGAGCAGCAAAATTGCACATAGAATCTTGAAGTGATCTTGCCTGGGTGTGGACTACAGACAAATACCTTATTCAGCAGAGTGGATAAATGCTTTATCTCTGTCTCTCAACAGTAGCTCCTACGTGTTTTCTTTGTCACAGTTCAATTGATCTTACTCTATGGCAAATAGAAATGCAGTTCTACCAGAAATAAAGTGAACATTTTACCTGCTGCTGTTACTATAGGCAGCCGCCTATCCAGATTTTTGCTCTCCAAATTGCTTTAGAATGGAGCTTAGAATGCTTTAAGCACAGTTTACTTTGAAAAGACTTAATCAGAGATGAAAACTTCACAATCCTTCCTTTTGAAGGAATGCATTATATACAGATTGGCTCTGTTTTGCTCAGTCATTCAGCAGGCAACTTCAGTTTGTCTTGTAACTCCCCTCATTACGTTAGCTCTCCCAACAGCACACACTGGAATTTTTCTAAAGCTTGTAACTGTGGGTTTTTTTTCCTGCCATGAAATATGTTTTCATTTCAAGTGTGCACAGATTAGTAACAGAACCAGTTCCAATATTAACACATCCATATTCTCTTCATTTTGATCTAACATCTCTCTCTTCCACTGGTTATTCTGTCTATTGCCTATTTTCAAAGTTATAAATATATGAATAAAATAATTAATTTTACTGGGCAGAATACTGCTGTGCTGTTTATGCCTTTTCTCCTGAAAAGTATGATACAGTTATGCTTTTCTCTTGATGGTAGACTAGGCAAAATATGTACCTGATTCTGCTTGGCTTTAGTAAAATGTTCCAGTTCACACACTTGTCACAGATTTTCCATGGAGGACTTACTTAATGATTTATTATATTTTTTGGCCAAATCAACTTATCCTTAAACTTCAAGGTATGTCTTAGCACTCTGCAGCCACAAAAGATTAATAATAATAAAAAAATCACTAGCTCACTTAAATTTGAGGTCTGCATTGATTTCTGTCCCTTTTGGAATATTGTGCATGTACTTAAGGTTGGAATTCTGGGACTCCATCTCCTGGCCATGTATACGTGAAAAATAGCTCATCCTGAGCAAGGCAGAGATCCTTTTCGTGCCTGTTACTGCGAAAAGCCACCCTAGAAACCAAACATTCAGAAACAAATTATTCCACCAGTTCTTCCTCGTTTACTTTATTCAGCTTTGACTACAAATCACAATTTGCTTCCAGACATTTTCCAGAGATCTGATGATTTGTCTCAGCCTGCTTCTAGCTTAACATTTATTGAGATTGATTTTTTTCCTTATGACCTATCCAAAGCGAGTATTACTGACTTCTGCAGATACAAATTTATGTTCTGAGCTGAAAAATCACACATTATCATTGATTTTCATTGCACTAAATCACAGAGCCAAGGAATATGAGTGCAGAAGTTTTCAGTCCTCTTAAACTTTGTGTGCTTATTAGACTAGATCACGCTGTCTGAAATTTGTACCTTATTAGTGGTCTAATATGCAGTATGAAAATAATCTAATGTGTGAGGCAAGAAATAGAAGGAGAGGGGTACATTTTATGCAAATGAACTCACAAAGTGTTCAGGACTGGTGACTTTTAGGTGCTTAGGAAGCTGAGAGATTCTTGTAGTCAGAAAGACTTTTTCCGTGCCTCTCGGTGGAGAAAGCACTGATTGGTTGGATTTTGAATTAGCCTTTTTCAAGTCAAGTAGGTACAAAATTGCCCTTTAGACTAGAAAAACCCTCCCTCTGTGAACAAAGGTATAACTTCTATTAAGCTCCATCGTGTGGGTGCAGATTAGAAAATGGAAAACAGACTTTAAAATGTGGACATGATCAGTGTTTTGAAGGATGAAACCTGTCCTACTAAGTTAATTAAGTTTGATTTCACTTCAATCAATTATTTCTTACTATTTTTTTCAGAGAGAACTTTTTCAATGTGCCAAGCTGCTGATATCCCTCCTGCCTATGACTCTGCTTGAGCAGGCTCTGACCTGGCTCCTCCAGTTTTCCTTTCAGCTCTTGTTACCCAGAGCATAGAAAGCCACAGGTAAAGCCCATGAATGCATAGCTTTATAGGCCTTCACTGGGAGCAAGATCATTTATTTCTTTATTTACAGGGATCATTTCCCCAGTAGCCATTCTATAATGTACAGTTCTTACTTCAAAACCATCCCCTCTGATTTTTTCTTAAATTTGAAAATTATTCTGCACATTTCACTCTGTCCCTTTATTCTCCTAAATTCACTGGCAAGGACATCTGGTTACGCTGTATCTATACTGCATTTTCAGCTGTCAGCAGCTTCTTTTAACCCCTCATTACCTAATTTTGCTAAGGTAGAATTCTTTAGAACTGATTTTGTGAAATATGGGTCAGGTTTATTTGATTATTTTTTGTTAGCTGAAAAAAACAACAAAGAATTGGAGAAATGCAGAAAGAGAACAATGAAAGGAAGGCTGAAAGACCAAAACACAGTTTCCTCACTTTCAGACTAACATATATTTTAGTCCATAAGTTTCTGAATTCTACATTAGGTCAAAACATATTTTTATTGCATTAATTGAAGCAGAATTTTGTTGAATTCAAACTCTGACTCCGTTTACAGTTTTTACAGTGTGAAAGGGAAACAGAATATTCTTCTCTTTCACACTCAAGATTTGCCTTTCATAGGCCCTGAGCTCTCTTGATTTCAACTGCAGCTGCTGGAACACATAAACTATTAAATATTTTGCCAATAAATAGTCCAGTCTTCTTCAGAGTTGTGTATGATCTATAAAGTATTTTATAGGATCAGTAATACTTTTGAAGTTAAACCAGTGCAGTAAAATACTTTCAGCTTTTCTTGGTGTAATCAGAGCTTAAGAGAAAAAGCCATCATTTAGCTTTACTTTTGCTTAAAGCAAACACTTTAGATTTGCTTGAATAAAATCAGTATCTAAAATATGCAAATTATGTATTTTTGAATGACAGAAGGTTTCTACATGCCAATTCCATTCTAGTTCCACCAAATTTTCTTAGAGGGAATAGCTTCCTTATGTCAGGATTATGTGAGTGACAGCCAGAGTTCAGGATAGAGTTCAGTATACAGTGGACCTCTGAGAAAGAGCAGCCTTCTTTGTGAATTTTTTTAGCAGTTTTAGCCTTGTTCAGCATTGTGCTTGTGCTCACAGTACTTTTTCCCTTTGAGCAGGCAGCTTGAGTCTGAATCAGATGGCAGAATGATTGGACAATGTTTGTTCTGCTCTGGACATAGGAAAGTGAGAGACTGCAGCTGCCATAGACTTGCCTGGTAAACCCACACTTGCTTACTCCATAGCCCTCTGGAATGTAAGAACTCTCCTTACTGCTTAACATTGCAGAAGACCAGGAAAAAGATTTTCCTTTAAGAAGGGTTAAGGGCCACTTTGAGGAGATCAACTCAGATCTTTTCTGTTTTTTCAGTGCTTCCTGTCTTAATCTTAATTACTGGTTTCCGCTAAAGAGTTAAAGATTGATTTTGGTGCAGCATCTTCCAGAACCATTAGGCTTAGTCTCTAGCTTTTGAAACTATCAGTCTCAGTCTCTACGATTATGTGCAATGAAGCTGGGCTTCATTTAGGATTTGCATTTCCTAGGAAAAAAAATAATGAAGGCTTGCATGGAGGGGAAGGGATAACTAATTAACTAATTAAATAAAGCAACCAGCACATTTCTACTCGGCATTCTTTCCAGTTGGTGATAAGTTTGACTCTATGTCTCCCCACCCGTGCAAACATTAGGCTTTGTTTCTGCAGGTCACAAATGGCATGATTTTGCATTTCTGCCTGCCTGCTGGTTTGGGTGAAATAAGGCAGTGGGGCTTTGCAGACTGGGGCAGCTGGGTAAAGTTCTGCTTGTTCTCTTGATTCTTTCTTTCTCTTTCAAAGTGAGTTGCACTAGTCTTCGCGGGACGGAAGGAGAAGATGGTGGTTTTGTACAAACATTCGCAGTGACTGTTCTTTTCTTTGGCAACCTTGGAATTTCCCCCAAGGCTTTTGTTTCTTGCAGGTCCTCTGATATCTTTTCTTTTCCCTTCAGTTTCTCCTATAAGTCTCTGAGCCCCAACCAAACTTGGTTGGTCTCTTTTCTTTTTCAATAATATAATGGAAAACTAACCTTTCACCCATCCACTTTGGAACTACAAAAAAGCTGTGGAGGTATGGCTGCTGCTTGCCTCTGGTAGATGGATTTTATCAGAAAAGGTAGTGCTGATTTGTATCACCCAGCCACACCAAGGTTATACAAAGAGCAGCAAAGCCCCAGGAGTGTAACAGTCGGTCTGCTCTAAACCTCAACCTTTATCTCTCACAGCCAGCTTCCTTCCCACACCACAAGCACCATGTGTTATTTTACACTGAAGCAACACTCAGCAACTGAGGTCTATCTGCCCAAAGAATGAAAAGGGAAAAGGAGGATGACATGAACACAAGATGGGTGGGCAGCATGAGGACTGAAAATTATGGAGCAATGCTCTTACAAACCAGTGCAAATCTACTACCTGCCACAGTGTGCGAGCTTTGGAGTGGCTGGGATGGGCTTTTCATCAGTCATTTCTTTTTGTCTCAAGCTGTTATCTCAACCTCTAGGTGATGAGAAGTGAATTTGACTCAGAACTGCTGAATGAAATGAGAGAAAGCTGAAGGAATCAGCGGGTGATAGCACCTGCTTCAGTCTGCCATGACTAAACCAGTGCCCCCCACCATGCCCCAGGGGGATATATTCATTGTACCCAGAGATTGCTGGCAGCTTCCATAAGGTTCCATCGCTAAAAGGTCTCATTGCTCCACATCTGCTTTGAAATTTGTTGAACCCCTTGAATAAATATGGAAACTGATTGTACGCTTTTATGCAATTCCTGTAAATCATCTCTACAGAGAGAAGAGTGACGCTTATTGGAGTTCACAAGGAGTGAGGCCTTCTAAAGCCTTTGGCAGGAGATAAATCCCTGACCATATGTGCCTGGAGAGCAAAAAGAAAAAAGGAAAACAAAGGAAAATCTAAAGCCCAAGGGTGAAAGTCTGAGTAAGAATGTGTTGGTATTTACTATTACAAACAAACAGGACACATATTTATTTGTTGAGAGTTTTGTGATCAGAAATCACAGTAGTATTTCTTACTCTTCATCTCCCTCATCTGCAGCATAAAATGATGATCCATTTATAAACATGAGATGGGGTAGGCAAAAAAACACACAAACCAGAGACAGCTGCACAGACCAGCAGCTGTGACACACAGAGGAAATTTGGATGGAAAGAACCATTAGTGCATTGAGACCATCTCCTCGCCTGTTAGCAGAGCCAGCCTCCTTTTTGCAGGCTTTGAAAAAGCAGCTCCTTCATGACAGATGTGTGGGACATGAAGATTTTGTGCTTAAATAACCTCTCAGGGAAAAAGCCTTTTCAGACAATCAATCTCTGTCTCACCTATCCTAATTTGAACTTGTGTCCATCCTGCAACAGAAATAGGCCTATCTTCTGTAGTTGAAAGACCTGTCAAACTGCCATTTTGCTCTGTATTATCCAAATAATGACTGTTCCTTTATTGTTCTACAGCAGGTTCAATTGCATAACAAAGCTCATCCTAGGATAGGCACATGATGACTAGGAACAGCTATTTTGCAGCCAGTTTGTTGAGTGATGGAAATAAACAGCAGGCAAGACTGTACATGCCTCTTGGCCAAAATGAATATCTTCCATCAAGCCTCAAATATTAGTTTTGCTTTGCAGACCATCTGCTTATCCTCTCGGTCCCTCAGGAATGGAGAGCATTAAACAGTTGATAAACACAAGTTTGAATTTTAGAGACTTGGTGAAGAGTCTGTACTTGGGTCATCCTGATTTCCTGGTGATAATCTGACAAATGTCAAATTAATCCCGAGGAACTAAATCCAAAGTAAATGTTCCATGTGTAACTGAATGAATTAATTTCATGGCCATTTGATGCCAAAGAATATTCTATCCAAAATTACAACCTTTTATTTTATCCTATCACAAATTACTAAAGATACTCAATGGAAGTTTTTCAAAGAGCCACAGCTGAAAAACTAATTACATTGGCAAAAGAAGAGCTCTGAAGTCTTGCCTGGCTCTTAAGCCCAGTCTATCCTCTTCGCCATACCACCAAACACAGAAAACCATGTGCTTTCTGTCAAAGTCCCACAGCAAACCATGTGGAAAACAAAGAGCTATAAATAACTCCTCCCCAACATGAAAGGTGACTAATCTGCGGCTTCCAATAATATCACACTCTAAACTCCCAAAATTTTCCTTTGGTTTTACCTGTCTTTGTATTAAAGCCACATTGCTGTGCTCCGTTTTCTGATCACCTCTGTCTTGAGCTCTCATCCTACTACATCTGGTGTTCTCTTTCAATCCTCAAGTACTTGCAAAAATGTCACTTCAGTTACCTGTAACCTCCAAATCACTTTAGTGGAAAGGTGGATTTCATAAAGAAAATGGAATTGCAAATTCCAACATAGAATCGTAGAATCGTAGAATCATAGAATGGTTTGGGTTGGAAAGGACCTTAAGATCATCCAGTTCCAATCTCCCTGCTATGGGCAGTGACACCTCACACTTGACATGCCACCCAAGACTCTCTCCAGCCTGGCCTTCAACGTAGAAGTGTATGGTCCACAGTGGTTTGGGGTCTGGCTTGTAATCTAGGATACTGGGTTAGATTTTTGATCCTTGAGTCATTGCCTGGCCACTTGCACTCTTTATGCCTTTATTTTGCCTGTTGGTCATGGAGGGGGTACATGTTCAGTGCCCTGTTTGAAGTAAAATGCTGTGTCTAAAGAAGAGTAAAACCTTTTGAGATCTGTTGAGAGAATAGCCTATGACATTATAGCATATAAACCTTAATATAATAGTGGTACAACAGGATGTTTTCCTCAATAGAATTGGGATGAATATGTTTGAAACCATGAGAAACATAAAGCACATGATAGGGAAGCGTAAGCAGAGTTTTAAGGTCTGTTTTTAACTTACCACTTAGTCATGACTGTGTTAGTTCTTTTAATTTTGTCCTGTGTTTTAGTGTGCCATGAGCCAAACGATAGTTGAACTGAGCAAGGGAGATGATGTCATTTGTTGTTAAAAAAGAAACTTTTCACATGACCTAAATCACACATTTAATGCAAGTCCCCAGCTGGGTTTTTAATTTATCTTCTTTTCTCTCCAATAACTTCTCCTATAGGTTCTGTCACTCTCTTGTTCCCTTTGAATTCAAATTAGGTTCTTGCACATGTTTCATTTCATCCAAATGTCGTTCTCACCTACTGCTACAGTACTAATAGCAACAGTAACAATTCTGTAATGTGTTTAAAATCAATGATTTCAATCACTATTTCATAACTCCTGGCTAGTTTGTTATTTTGAAGTTATTCTGTATTTTGATAATCTTAAGGTGAGACATAGTTACCGGGGAAGACTGCCAGGAAATAAGAGAACTAAAATCTTTATTGCTTTTCCATATTTTCTTTTTGAGGATAGATTTGTCTGTTTGTTAGCTGGTTGTACAGTAAGAATTTGGAAGAGAACAGCAGAGGAACAGCATTCAAGGGAAAGAAATTATACCTTGCTTTTTGTTTGTGAATGAAATTACTAGTTTTTTTAGTTCTATTGTAGCAGTAGGACAAGGGATGATGGGTTCAAACTTAAACAGGGGAAGTTCAGGTTAGATATAAAGAAGAAGTTCTTCCTTGTGAGGGTGGTGAGGCACTGGCACAGGTTGCCCAAAGAAGTGGTAAATGCTCCATCCCTGGCAGTGTTCAAGGCCAGGTTGGAC
>JANHGB010127915.1:0-16800 GCA_026283785.1 Coracopsis vasa
CTGTGGTGAGAAGAGATTTAGCGCCGTTGTCAACGCGGTGTATGCAAAACTGATCTGGCCTGGAAGACCCAGATCTCGATGGATGGTTTGACAGTGATTCAAGGCTGTTGGCATGGTTGTCAAACTGGACTCCATCGCCCAAGTGAAATTCATCTCGAGCAGCGGGTATGTTGCAGAGCTCTGTGATTATGTCCCGTACATGATCCTCCACAGCAGATCGTTCGTAACTCTCTAGGTCCTGTTCGCTGCTTATCGGTCTTTTTTTGACTTTTCGTCCATCACTCTCCAGCGCATTAAGGGATGGAAAAAGCTGAAGTGTTGTCTGTTGTGTTGACCCAAAATACTTGCAAACGGAGCGATAGATTTTCTCCTGCTGATTTTGGCATTCTGTCCATGGGCGCAGTTTCCTTGGGCATTTTTTCCCAATTGGTGCTGATATTTTTCCGGAGGTGCAGCGAGACTGATGTTCAACTCTCAAAGATTTTGCGATGATATTGTGGCCATATCGAATGAGCTCACCAAAGGTCGTTGGTCGAGTTTGTTCCTCTACTTGTTTCTGTCGCTCCTCTGCTTGTTTCTGTCGCTCCTCTGCTTGTTTCCGTCGCTCCTCCTCTTGTCTCCGTTCCCTCTCTGCCTTCAGAAAGAGCGCTTTGTAATCTGTAAGATCGTTGCTGGCCATGGAGTCTGCAAGACGCGTGTTAAGAAGTGCTGATATGAACTCAGTTTGGCCGACTTTGACTCATATTAAATAACATTCATGAATAGCTATGGTAGCGCGTGGGCGATAGCCTGAAGTTGCAAATTGATGAGATGTGGACATGCACTGAAGTCATTCAGCATATAACAAGGGAGATTGCTAGGTAACCTCCCTATGTGATGACGGTTATGTCAGAAATATGTTTGGCGCTCGGAACGGGTATTAGTAAATCCTAATCCGAGCCAGTTCCTTCGACGGCTTGGCGCCGCAGCTGGCTGTATCATCAAGGTCCACTCAGGTCTATCATCCAACCGCTTGGCAAGGGTGACGATCCTGCGCTAATATCAATCATCGCATCATTAGCATATGCCAAATTGCCCCGATGCCATGGAGGAAATAAGTCTCTGCCATATCGATTGCTCCGAGGAAAACAGGGACTACAGACCCCTAAGCTTGCCCATCAAACTGTTTACGGAGCGTAGAATTCAGTAACCAGAATTAGGAATTGAGAATGTATAGAATAAGCGAACTTGTCTTGATGATCTAGCCCCCAATGAAAGATAGTTACACAATGCTGGATGACAAGCTTCTTGTTGCCCTATTCCATGTATGACTGCCTCGGAGACTTCTGTTGCCCACCATGGCTGATTGGAGGAAGCCAATATCATACACAAATTCCTCCCCAAATTTGCTCCACTGCATATGCCTTTCGGTGTATGCACTGTATCTTCCGTTCAAGGCCTGGCACACAGCATCCACACTGTCCTCAGGATGTGCAAAAAATTCCAGGAGTTTCTTGAAAGGCAATTCAGAAGATGCTTTGAAGTGCCAAGCTAGTAGAGCCAGCTTGGGGATGATGTCATCAGAGAGCTTGTCAAAGATGTGTTTGATATGCTCATTAAGTAGTGAGTTTTCCTGAAGCTGGGATATACCTTCTGGGTAATATCCTTCCATTTTAAGGTCCTGACAAATGTCCAGGAGCTCCTTACTTTTGGATTCAAGGCTCCCCCGAAATTTCTTGCTTCTGAAAGACTTGGAGCCAAGGCAACATGACTGCAGAGACTTCAAAGCCAACTGAGCTGGGGGGCGAAAGATCTGTCGAGTTGTAACCTGCTTCAATAAATGGTAAAAAGCTGTTTTAGGGCCAACTGGGTGGCTTACCATCATTGTTTCTATTTTATTTGGCTTGGCTGGAGTGTTTAAGTGCCGTGGGATGATAAAGTCCAAAGGACATTAATCGTACTTGGGGTGGGGCCTATGTAATTTAAAAAAATAAAAAAATAAAAAATAAAAAAAAATTTTCTGGGGTGCAAAGTTCAATTCCTTTTTGGTGGAAGAAGGGCTCCTGAACTGTCATCACTGGTGTCATCAATGATATGGCCATGCAGGGGCTGGACTATCAACGTTGTTCATTGCGCTCCGCTTGACAATTCTGCTGTATCGAAAATTGTCGTCACCCGCTGTAGGAGGCCCAAATATCTTCAATGAACTATATCTCTTCAAAGGACTAACACCAGCTAGCCAAACTGGCTGATTTTACATTAGATTGAATAGCTCTTGAGCATATTTTATTCTCTATTCATATGAAAACCAGTCTGCGCACAAACATTTCTTCTGCAGTGTTCCTCTAACTTTTCCTGAAACCGCCCTAATGCTACTAAAAGATGGCCATCCCTAGGAAACTCCATTTCATGTTCTGAATAGTTTATCAGCACCTTAACTGCCTCCAGTGCTTCATGCGAAGTTGGTTTGGTATTGGACAAAAAAGCTGATTGAGCTACCAATCCACATGGTTGGCATCCATGAGAAAAGACAGGAGACACATTGCTCCCAGCCCAGCCATTGGATGGGCTGGTACCTTCAGCCATACTTCACTATTTTCTTGTCAGTTTCTTGGGATCATAGGATTGTAAGGGCAGCATTTACCAACAAATCTGCTATATGGGCAACAATATCGCTAGAATCAACAGGTTGGTATGATAAAATTGTGAAAATGAAGGCAGTGGCAATTGACAAAATATGTTGCAAGCCTGGTGAAAGCTGGCGATATTGGACTAGCATGAAAGATATTGATGCTTTAAGAAGACTATTTATTTCCAAGGGTCAAGCCATAGCTGGGTTATTTCCCCTCATATGGCTGCACAAGACTACTGCAAACGATAAGAAGAAAAGTAATTCCAAAAAGAGGATAACACAATCAAGCAAGATTTTCCGTGTAAGGTTTGCACGTGTGGGCCAACATGGGTTCTGATTTTGATCACTAACTTGCAAGTCTGGCTTGATTGGGTATCTCAACTCTGAGCCGGGTACAGTGATATAGCCTGTAATTAGCACTGCCCTAGATGGTGCCTGGAATGTCAAGGGTTAAATATATGAACTTATTATTGATACCGAATTGAAAATGTCCCAGTGCAGCCGAATCCAAACAAATAAATAAAATGGATGATACTAGTATAATTACTTTTGAGCAAAAATATAAATTTAAAAAAAAGAATAGTAAAGAAAGAAAAGACATCTGTATGCAGTCACATCTACCTTGCCTGAACTGTATGAGGCCTAGCTAGATTACCCTAATAGATAGAGTTGAGTCTTGTGAACTTATAAACGCATAAATGAATGGATAAATGCTTAATCTACCATATGTGTGAACACCATGGCCAATGTGGCACTGGGAAGAACTTGACTTGAACAAAAATATCAATCTGTGCAGGAGGAAGAGAGAGTAGCAAAGAAAGGAAAGACATATATGTGTAGTGTGCAGTCACTTGTGGAGGGGTTTGCTTGCTGTCTGGTTTTTGCTCGGGTTATTCCATCAAGTTACATCAGCAGTGTTTGCAATGTTGATGAGCCTAAGTCAGCCAATGCTACCAGCAACGCATTAGGCATCTTCATCCAAATGGTTATATTCAATGGCAAAAGCATCAAAATGAGTAGTTTTCCCAAGCTCCTGGGCAAGAGGCATTAGTGAAAAACTCTGCAAGCTATACTGAAAGTACTGCAAACTAGTTAGCAACTGTCTTGTAAAAAGGGAATGAAATGAACCTTCCAAAGTTGACGTCCCAGCCACAAACACCGATGCATTCTGGAAGCTCTCATGGAGAGCACCTCAGAGTGTCCACCATCCTCTGCATCTTCAAAAAAATTGTCAGGAAAATAATCCTGGCTCCAGACATAGCCATGAATAAGAAAGTCCTCGGGCAAATGGTTTCTGTCTCCCATGCTGGGAAACTCATCACACTCAACAACACTAAAGTTAATGTCACTGCAGCCCATACTGTTGAGAAATATGGCAATTTTTCCCCAAGGAACAAGTTCATTGATATGATTCGTAGTGTCATTGCGTGCCATAGACCATAAAAATGCCAGATAGACATGTACTGCTGGATAGACATGCTCATTGCCAACTTGATCCAGGAGTATAGAGAGAGTTTCAAAGGCAAATAAAGAGCCACAGTATATCATCTCTGAAAAGTCTCCTTCTTGTTCGTCTTGCCGTAGTGCTGATTTAAATGTAGGAGGCAGCATTGCATCATCTGACCCATATTGTAATATGGCAGCAATATTGCACAATGCCATAAAGGTCCCTTGGATTTCGAATGCTGCACCAACTCGATCAATATATTCTCTCAACTGGGATGTGTATTGTTGCATAGGCACCCTGACATCACAGAGATCATATTCCTCAAAAAGATACCCATGAGCAGCTACAAATACTGCAACTGTATGACCTGATCCTGATCTGAGAAGTTTATCCAATAGAAGAGAGATACCTTCTCCAGCTGCAGGAAAAGGGAAGACACTAACCATACTTTTGGTATAGTGGAAAAGTTGTCGAAGCATGTCTTGCGAACATGTAGTGGCTAAATGGTGGTGAAGCCTGCCAGTGTTTGGGTTCCTATCAGACACCCAGAGATACCAATTTCTGGCTTTTTCAGCCCAATTTGTGCGAGCCTTTGAATCAATAGCCATCCCATACCGAGCCAAGTCACCAAGGCACTCAGCCCATATGTTTGTAAAGGCAGGAGCACTTTCCATGGACAGAGTCATCATTGCGCAGGTCATATGGAGAAATGCCAGTGTGTGCTCAGATTCTGGAAGTTGATCTTTCAGCAATTCAAGAAGTGGATGAATGCCAAATTTCCATATCTGTTTTGGTATTTCATCATCTTTAGGCAAGCGTTTCAAAGAAAGGGCTGCAGATGGGTGTTGGGAAACAAGAAGGATGTCATTATATAGATGGAGCAGAAGCCAGTGCAAGGGAATCAATTCCAGCAATTGATCCTTTATTGACATATTTGGTAACCCCACTTGCCGGTGAATGCATTCTGATTTCAGGATGCAACTTTCTTTCACCAAGACCAAGCCAGCATTGATATTGTAGATATATGGCCGCCCTGGATAGCTGCTGTTAGCATTCAGTGACCTTGAACAGATGTTACCAGTGGAACTTACAGCTGAAGTGTATATCCACAGCCATACCAGGTCCCTGAGGAATAGCTGTTAGGTTTTCCAGAGGCATGGATTTCCATAGTACATTCCATTGGCGTCCCAAATCATACTTAATGGTATCCAGAAGGTCTGTGACTTTTTGTCTAAATTGCCGGATTGTTAAGCGTATTTCAACAAGGTCGCTGTAGGCGTGGAGTGTAGGATCCAAGCTGTCAACTTCTGGGCAAGCAAGGAAGTCAAACAGTTGTTGAGATGGATGTTCAAGTGATGCACCAAAGCTCCAAGTAATGGCGGCTAGTTTGATAATGCCATCATGATCAATTTGCTCCGAAACCCATTCAGCATGCTTTGTCAGCACTGTGTTGGAGCATAGATCAAGTAGATCTTGGCGATGCTTGTTTATTTTCAGGCTCTGGCAGATATTCACAAGTGCCTTGCTGTCAGCATTAAAACCATCAAAGATTGTTCTGTATTTAAAGCAATCTTCTTCTAGACACAATGCCTGCAGATACATCAAAGCCACTTGAGCCGGGGGCAAAAGAAAATCTCTAGGAAGATACACCTGGAGTATATGAATTAGCATACTGCCCAGTATATTAGCTATATAACTAACCATGTTTCTTCTTGATATGTATGGTATCAATAACACCAAACAACACTAAAAGGCAGAAAGATAAAAGTACCACAAGTAGTAGAGGCGTTGGTTGCTAGTCAGAAATAGGCGGTCGAAATGGTAGATTGTACTTGGTATGGGGGAAAACGAGGAAACAAGTGCTTGTCTTGGTTTTTTGGCAGGATGTACTGAAGCTCTGGCGGTTGAAAATGGTTTGGTATACTTGATATAGCACAGGAAATGAACAAGAAAAGTTGGTGTACAAGCAAGACTGAGAAGGGGAGGACCAGCTATTTAAGCTGTAGGCTGGCTGAAAGACAGAAGCTTGGATTTGTAATTAATTAGTATCATCTTCATTTTGACAAGTGCTTTTATCTATTATTAGACTACTTGATGCTGCCTACAGGAATAGAGATCTAGCAAGCATTCTGCAATGGGAATGGTGTGGGTTTGCCCATGTGTTGCCCCATAGATTTTGGCATGTAGATTCATACTATAATCAGAGGTTGTGACTCATGATTGTCTATTCTCTGGTTGTCTATGCCGTATATTAGACGGGACATGAAGGCCATAGCCAATAGGGTAAGTAGCATTCTAAAATAACATGACTAGTATACAAGAATTAGAGTCTGAGTGTAGGGGCTAAAGACATAATTTCAATTGCCGTTCCAGCCTCACCACGCCATGAATTTCCTGTGGAGATTTCCCCCTTTTTTGGAGTTCCCGGACCAAGATATCTTTGAGATGCTTTTCAACTTCCTTGATTTTGTTAGAAATTTCACCATTGCTTTTTTTTAGATAGTCAACCCTGCGTGGTGCAAGATATGGAAAAAAACAACCACCATATCTCAAATAAGATAATATTCGGGACTCGAGTAGGTCAAGGAGCTTTTTTTTCCGATCACTGTTCCAGTCACGCGATTTTCGACTGGCTTTCCTGCTTGCAGCTCGTTTACGTTCAGCATCTGCCGATGCAGATGTTGTATCAATGGGTACCAGATACCTGCATTGGCTGTTAGTAATGTATGCAGACAAGGATGCGTAAACTTACATTTCCAAGAGATGGCAGTTTAAAGAAGCATTTATTTCAGTGGCAGTGGAGGTGCACCAGGCTTTTTAACTCCTGTTGTATCATATGCACCTCGTCCCATGTCCAGGGCTAAGCTTCCAATGCAAGTTATTTCTTAGTACCTGGAGCAGGTAAGAAACATTCAATGGCATGTCCAATATGGTGACTCACCGAAAATAAAAGCATGGATTGTTATTCCAGTGGTTTTTTCTGCCAGGTCTAGGGAGCACCTTCATTTATATAATAGCTAATATCTTCATGGTAGTAAATCGCTTTAGGTATAAACATCCTACTGCTTGAACCGATTTCCAGTGTTTTTCTCATGTAGCATCAATTGCACCATCCTCCTCTTTTGGCTTAAGTCATGGTCAGTAAAATTGTGAAACACTAGGACTGTAATACTTACAACTGAGCCAGCTGTTCCAGGATGTTATCATGTCTTGAAAGGAACTCCCTGTTTTGGAAATCCTGAATGACTAAAGATCTGTGTTACATTAGAACCAATACTCATTGCCACTTTGTTACACTTACACCCACTGATAACAACAACACCCTGGATTTTGTATATTTGCATAATGTTCTTTATCAAAGATACAATATGCTAGGTCTCGGGGTTCAGGGCATTTGTAGGTGGCATTAAATTTAATGAAGTCGG
Organism: Coracopsis vasa; assembly: GCA_026283785.1. Classification (NCBI taxonomy): domain Eukaryota; kingdom Metazoa; phylum Chordata; class Aves; order Psittaciformes; family Psittacidae; genus Coracopsis; species Coracopsis vasa. The sequence goes on from JANHGB010127915.1 coordinate 7,484, forward strand.
AGGTATGGTCAGGGGTATCAGCACCCTGGGTCCACTCAAGCCCATCCAGTCTTTTGCCATTAACTTCTGTGTTGATATCATCCTGTTGTCTGAAGGCAATAAAAAAGTGATTTGAACAATGATCAGTACTAGTGCAATGGATTTGGATTTCTTGTACATTGGAATTGTTGTTTCTGCGGTCCGCAGCAAACTGAAATGTAGTAGACATCTTCAACAATGATGGAAAAGGCATGTAAGTAAAAAGTTGAGGAACAAGGTATTTATATTGAAAATCACAATGGCGAAAGAACAAGAAGCAGAAAAGTACAGGAAAGGAATAACCACCATCAGTCACCCAGGCGCTGTCATGACATTTGGAAGGGATAAACAGATCAAGCCAAAGTTTGGCTACATAATTGGCCCCTAAATCCAAAGCTATACTTATTTTGAAGATATGACCATTCATCTTTGTGTACAACCTTCTTCAATCTCTTTTGTAGTGAAGGTTCACTATTGAAGGTAAATGAATCAACCTTCACATTCCCTAGTCCCGAATCATCATACTTAACAAAAAACACCAAGTATGTTGGGCAATATAGTTCATGCATGATGCCTTTGTATTCTAAAAATTTAACATCTACTGAATCAGTACATCAGACCCAAAAGGGGATAAATGGCACCAGGATAAAGCATACTCAAGTCAGATGAATAGACAACAGAACGTCTCCGTCGAGATTGGTTGGTCATGGGTTGAAGAGGTGGTGTTTGTGGTCGCCATCTTGCATATTCATCTAACTCATCTATCGCTAATTTGGATGCAGGTAGATGGGCTGCTGGAGGAAGGATGAGAGTTCCAGGCAAATGCACTGTCCTCCGATTGACAGAGATTCTGTCGTGTGGGCCGCTTCCTTGCGAGGAAGTATTGCGCGATGAGCTTGTATAGGACCTGTCTGAACTTGGAATAGGAACAAAACGTTTCAGCCAGGATAGCCAGGGTGACAGAGAAATACTCAAGCAGGCCATGGTGTGAAATATCAAAATAGTATGGGTCCTGGATGAGATGAAAGTTGAGATTGCTTCAAGGTGAACAAGTTGGAGGGACCAGCCTTTAATATGAAATTTCTATTTACCACGATATCTTGTTGCAATAATGCCAAGGTTACAAGATTGGGCTTTGAACAATGAGGACAGTACAATCCATAGTAAGTCAATTCCAATTTGGGAGTAAGCATCAAGCATCCCAACGAGCACCCCTGGATAATTCGCCTACAATTCCTGTGCTAATATGTGTGCCTAGTTTTTTTTTTTTTTTTTCTTCCGGCGCCTATACATTAAACCTACCATAACTATAACATTCATTGATTCATTGATGCTCAACTTGCCATGTTTGGACTATTGCATATCAGTCACGTGTAATGTTCTTATGGCATGTGATCAAATGGTTAGGTTGGGCCCGCATCAGACATCCCTTCATCTACCCCTCATCTACCCCTCCATTCCACCCCATCAACCCTTTGCAACATCACATATTGATTGATGTAAGTCACATACACATTGAAAATTTCTTTAGCTGTCAAGCTGAATTTACACTGCCGTACAGTCCCGGCCATGGCCTCAAGGCAGCTCTCAGAAGACGTCAAACACACTGTTGAAACAGTGAGAGAGCTCATTGAAAACAATACGGCGGTCAAAGAAGAGAAGGTCGGAACGGTTTGGAAATATTCTGGCCGGGAGCTCTCAGATGCGCTCAAAAAACTGAAAGGCCAGATAAACGATGAAGGAAACAAAGTGAGTGATGCAAAACCAGTTCTCTACTCTATCCTAACATTTTTCTAGGTTGTCGAGTGCAATGCATATAATGTTGACAGAGGTGCAAACATTAAAAATCCTACAGGCCACCTATTCTTGATCCCAGTTGCTGGAATGCCGACTCTCAAACCCGGCGGTCCGCTATCACCAGGCTTGTGTTATTTTGTCGAAGATGAACGGCCGCTTTTCGGCGAGGGTATAGGGATTATTATCATCGTGTTGGAAAAGGAGAAATAATAAGAACAAACACCTTTCCTTTTCCTTTTTTTTTTAATTTTTTCCCCTTTGGATTGAGCGCGGCATGAACAATGCAGATATGTACTATAAAGAAAACTCAGTGTGGATTATAAACAGAAGCATGGGAAAGATTTAGAGGCAGAGGTGTTATGTTTCCACAGATCTTGGGTCCAAATTGGAAACGATGTTCCTCATTTCAGCCTCTATATCCTGGGTTAGACCGAGTTCAATAGGATATAAGTCAGGAATGGGCGTATCTTGCAGAAGGGATGGGTTTCCGAAGGATACACCCTGTGACTGCTCGAGAGGCACGGGGTCTGGGAGTGTGTGTTGTGAGTTCCCAAGTACTGTGGCCGTAGTTTGCAAACCAAATGGATCCTGGGAAGATAGAGCCTGGGTATGCTCGAGAGGCACGAGGTCTGGGAATTGTGCTCGCGGCGTACTTTGTGAAGTGACATGGCTTGGATTTGTAATTCTCTCTAGGCGTCGGCGTTTTCTTGTTCCATTCGACGCCAAAACTTGCTCTTGAGCTTGGTAATTTGAAGACTGACCTATTCTGAAGAGTTAGCATCTTACTGTAGAAATTGGTTGATAAACTCACCTTTATGGCCTTCAAAGCAGTAAACAACCGATTGGCAAAATCCTTCAGCATGGTCTCTCCACTGAGATGATAAGATAGCATTGGCCAGCATTGGCATATAATCATATTTCAGACGCAGAAACTCATAGAAGATGAAGAAAAGTATTCCAAGAACACCATAATGTGTTCCTGGCTTGGTATCACCCGTATTCACTTCAGCATGGGCTAAATATATTGCTTCAAAGACACGAAACTTGACACCATATTCGATGTACTTTTGAGCTCTCCCCTTATCCTTAAAATGATCTGAAATGCCAACGTACTCTCCATAGTATGTATCTTTCCTATTCGAGGCCGAGGTTAGGCCTCCCAGCAAAGTGCCCACCCTGGTAGTTCGAAACTGGCCTTCCCATTCAGTGTATTCGTCCGCCAGGGAAAGAGCACTTAGTCCAGCTTGAAACTTCTTATCTAGTGTAGTTCTATCCATGAGAGATATTTGAACAACACGAGGGTCTTCGGATGCCAAAACTGTCCCAGAAAACAATGCAGACTGAGCTGGTTGGTATTCTAGGATTTCAGATTCGCGTTTGTTCAGGCTTTTCAGAAGAGTCTCCACTTGGCGCGGAATGCTGTTGTTGTCTTCCTTGTGTGTATCTCCAGCTACTTGCGCTGTCTCCAATGCTCCATGGATAGCACTAGCAGATAGGATATCGCGAGGGGCAGATGTTTCTCGTGGTATGTCTGAAGCATTGGGAGAGGTGCATGTTGCGGTTGGAACATCTGGAGATGATGACGAGGCTGGTGGAACAATAGGTTGTAGTAATGCTTGCAAGTTGTGAAAAGCAGACTCAAGCTCCTTGCGATGAGTGAGTAGTAGAGTTTCCCTGTCCACCCCTTGAATTCTAGACAAAGTCGTAGTTGCGTGTACAATTGCTTGTACTGTACTCATGATGATAGTGAAGATAGTGAAGATTTTGTACAAGTTCAGGGGAAACGGGGTGGTGAATGCAATGAGGACTTGAAGTCATTTGAAACACATCCCTGTCAGATCAAATGCTCAGCATTTGATCTGACAGGGATCTTGCCTCACCGCTGGTCATAAAACTTTGTAGTCCGGCCTCCTGCCTGCAAATGGTAGGGGTTGAACCCTTGATCCCCGACAGGAGGGTCGCTCTTGCCAATTTGAAAGCAAAGTAACCAATCAGTGCCTGTAGCAGCTGGTGGGTATTAAGGTTTTCGGTTGGCGCGGCACTGTATCAAGGTGATGGCTTACCCTCTATTACAGGCTCACCCACGGTCGCACGACCAAAAAGCAGCCGAACCTCGCCTGACGGCAACCAGTGAACTATTGAAGCCACAAGCCAACACTTGAGTGAATTACCGCATGTAACCTCTATTTGCTTGATACAAGGCCAAAAAGCCCTCGACGATCAGGGTAAGCTGCATAAGATCCTAGCTTTCTATTCGCCGAATGGCAGCGGGTATCAAGCCCTTATTATTGGCTACCTATTCTAGGAAACATAATAGGCGTGGATCTGCAAACTTACAGGGCTCAAGCAACAATCCGTTGCAGGAATGCTATTCTTATGATGGACAGTCACCGCTAGCGCTCTGCATGGAATATTACTCCGACAGTTTGAAATAGCGAGTCAAATATCCGGGCTTTGACTTGGAAGCCTAAGAGGCTCTTATATTCATATAGGCCACCAACAGACAAAAGTAACCAGATATTGTAAAGCAATTGAAATTGTGGTGCTGTGTGGTACCTCTGGTTCCGAACTATGGCTCCTCGTGTTTGCGAACTAGCTCCCCCTATTCTGTTGCATGAAGACCTTGCAAATTAAGTTAGGTTGGCCTGACTAGCACGCCATTACCAATGCAAGCATTCCACCAAAAAAAAAGTTGCATCACCTGACTGTTAGAGACCAAGCCACGTGTTAGTACCCAAGGGAACACGTGACAACGTACCGCCCTCGCTTAGGTCAGCATACGTACATAGGCCGGCCCGACCGGCACCCCTTTGCATTGAGCATTCACCACCAAAACCATGATAAGTTCACGTGACACGATCGGCGGAACCATTGGGCAGAAACCTGAGGGAAACAATGGTTCTAAGAAACTGACCTATGAGAAAGGACACATCACGTGACCCAACAGTATGCCAAGGATATACTGAAGCTATGATATGGGCGCACCGAGGATATGACAAGAACTGATCTAGGACATGATCAGGTCATACCAAAGATAGGATGAACTGGAATATATAAAGATTCTCATTCATGTATTTAGACTAGCTCTACGCGATTAGTACAGTTATGGAATTTGATATACAAGTCACGTTCTACACTATAGAATTGGATACACTCTAGTTCAAATACTCGTCAGCACTATCCAAGGAACTAAGTATATGTACTTAATTCGCCTTTGTCTTCTCTATTTGTTACCTACCGCGGATACTCCATTAGGTTAAGGTAAGAGCTCATCACCACAAGACTCAGTAACTAGAACAGGTACGAATTGGAACGAGACAAAGGTCACTGACCTTCAATTTAGCCCTACTTCGGCACAATTCTTGCATACATCTGCTGTGTTGACCTGCTAGTACACGAGTTTTCCCAATGTGGTTTTGCAATAGCATTGAACCCTATAAACCATAGATACACATAAACAGAAAAGAAAATGTTCACCCTGCAAATGGGATGCAATCCATATGTGCTGTAATATACCTCCTGCAGATGGGACATACTTTGTCCAGATCCCTTGGTCTGTCATTGCATAGCTTGCAAAATAGGTGCCCGCATGAAAGGGCTACCCAGTGATCTGGCTGGTTATAACAGATTGTACACTCCAAGACACGTTTTTTACAATGCTGCTCTTTTGTTTTCTGATGCTCCTCCCTCTCCCGTCGAAGTTCCTCCTGGAGTTTTGCGGTTGTGTGACAAGAATCAATGAGTTTTTTTTGCTGCTCTCGAAATTTTTGCTCAACTGTCTTTTGGAGCTTCTGGGCATCATCCTGCCAAATTGTAAGACAAAGAAGAAGATCATGTCAGAGACTCATACCAAAATTGACCCAATAGACTTTGGGTTGCGCATATTGGCTCTTGTCGCATAATCATCTGAATCCTCCGTTTGCTGTCTTTTGCGTTTGCGTGTAGGGGGCGTTGCTACATCAGTGGCATCATCTGAAGCCGCTGCATCATGCATTGTGTCTTGCCAATCTTGGTAACTGTAGTCAGGCCGTGAAGCCCTCGGAGGCTGTGAGCGACCAAGCTCTAGACCTGATTCTTCATCATCAGGTATGACAATTGCAGATAGAAACTCCATTGTGTTGTTGGTGTTGTAAAGATCATAGAAAGAAATAACATGGCTGGAAAAGGAGAGAAAGAGGAAAGAAAGCCAGGAGGAGGACGCTCTTTATGTACCTGAGAATCAACGGCACGTAGCATGCCCTGAGAGGTTATTGGGCATGATCCTGGCGCATGATATCCCAAGCATTTTATGATTGGACCTCAAATGGTGATGAGGCTGTAGTGTTCCATCCTCTTACATGATGATCATGATGATCCTGTGAGGACTGGTAGCGAACCCTGATTACAAGCTGCGCCACCAATTTCACCTCCTGGCATTCATGAGACTGGGGATTGATTGGTGTTGAGGGACCAGTTGGAGATGTGGATGCTGCCAACTTCATTGCGTGACCGGCGTTACAAGTATTTATATTGAAAATATTTAATGGTAAAAAGAAAAGAAAGCAGCAAAGTACAGGAAAGGGATAACCACCGCATTGGCCACCCAGGCACTATTGTACAGGACCTCTGGAAGGGATGGAGATCCAATGAACTAACTTCGTCGCTGTCGACGAATTGTTTGAATTACAGCAACTCAGCCCCCCGGCGGGGGGCTCCAAAGCAAATACCTTCGAAAAGGGTTTCATTTGGACTCTATTTTGCCTAAAATTCGGACTGTACTCGCTCTTTTGCCCGGGCGTCTCCTTGCGTTCTAAACGGTCTCGTCGTCTGCAAACAAGAGTGATACCTTTCGAATATTGACTCGTAGCCACTGAGTATTGATTGCCATCGATTCAACACTTCTGTCATATCATGAATATGTTGCAATAACCTCGTTTTCGTCGACATAAATGGGGGAAAAATTATCTATCTGAACATGATAGGTGGGAGATGCAGAAAGAGCACGAGCGTTAAATTCTGACACTACTAAATTTGGTATGCACGCTGTTGACATAGTGAGAAATTGTATGCACAAGACCATGGTCCAATTGCCCAATCTTAAGATACTGTAGATCCACGCGATGAAGTCTCTTTATTTGGTCAAACGCCACCTTCATTCACCCACCGCAGATATTTGTCCTTCAATCAATCCCACGAAGCAGCGAGCCTTTGAAAATGCAGGCTCGGCCGACAACACAGCTCAGGCAGGAAGCTCACGGGGATTGGCGTGGACGACACGTGAATTATGATTTTCAAGAAAAGGTGTTGCAATGTCAAAGCCATTGGCATTGTGAAGGTATGCCAATTTCTCAGCAATCAACTTATCTCCTTGGGGCCATCTTACAATTTCCCAACCCCTTTTCCTATGCTTTCCAAGCACAAAGACTGGGAAAATGGCGGTGGATTTGTGTGCTGTGTCGAATTTGTAATCATGATGGTTGATGTCAATGGCCATATAGGTGCGATCGCTCCACACTTCAATAGCGAGAAAGATAATCCGGCTGTCATGTTCCCAGTCAGGAAAAACCTCATGAACAACTCTGTAAGCTGAGTCACGGATTTCTTGAGAATCCAGACTTTCCGTATGCATATGCACTTTTATGACAATCCGTTGTGCCTTGTTGGTTTTGAAGATCTCCTCCCGGATATCAGAGATGTTGGTCATGACACGCTTTTGTCATCGGTCTTAATGATAAAATAACTCAATGAATGATAAGTTAAATAAGTTCTCAAGCTGAATAAGTATAAGTAGTCATGTAGGAGAAAAGGAAAGTAGAAGTCGGTGAATGCAGCAAACCCATCCCTTCTTATACTCTAAAATTAAGTTATTATGGCACTAATCCGAGAATGGTAAATAATTCCGAAAACGGGCCTTTGCCTTATCGGGTTGTTGCTCATATAGGCCCATCCAAGACAAAGCGATGTGACAAAAAAGGATGTCTACAAGCATATCATTTGGTGGATTTAACATGGGAAGTAACTGTCATCCTTGTTCATTATTTGCGCACTAAACACAAAATACGGGCAGCCCGAGCACAAATCCCAGTCAATGTTTGCTTGCTACCACTTTATAACCACAAACGACCAATCATTCGCAGTAACGGCTCCAATTTCGCAGCTAACTGCGAAAACTAAGGGAAACTTCCTTCTGAACTTGACGGAGTGAGATATTGGTGGCGGTCGCATTTACCCGGTAGCCACACGATAGTAACATTTTGTCGGGGATCGGTTGTGGTTGTTTGACAGTTGCCTCGGTTACAATGTCTAATTTTGTCGCAAATGGAAGGGCAACCGCAGCCTTGAAAGTAATTGTCGTTCCAATCGCACATCTGCTGGACGTGATTAAAATCTAGCTTCATTAAGATCTGATTCATAACTAACCTTTGCGCAGTCCCGTTTGCAATTGCGCGGCAAGAATGTAGTAGGTGTCCTTATGGAGGAAGAGTCAATGGAGCAAGTGAATGGCTCTTACACTTGGTAGTAACAGATTTCCTATGGCAATTCCTGCCTGTGCCTTTATATACTGGCGCCAAACCGTCTCTCAAGTATGGGCCGCCATACTAATCCTCGTGCTTGATCTCCAACCTCGGGATTCCACCATTATAAATTTGCAGACCTGAGCAGTGTAGCAGATGGATTGTATTCCCTGACTTGTCAGTCTCTGGGTATATAGGCGTTCACGCCCTCATTTGTGGTGCGCTGCTGGTCATTCACGCGCCTCGTATTCCATGAGGGGTCCATTTTCCATTGGACAAAAGCTTATAGTCTTTCATTGATAATGATTTGGTTTTGATTAAATTTTCCATGTTTGTCTCCTTAAGAATAGCCAACATGAATGATGAGAGATGCTTTGTTTGAACTTTACCATATGTTATGATTTGCACGGTATTCCAGCCTCGCGCCGTTATAGTCACTTTTACTAGCAGAAGTAATGCAAAAGATCAATCTCGTCCATGGCCCACATTGCTAAAGTCTTTCAGCTCAGATGCGACGCTAACGCACAATGTATCAACAGTGTTGACAAACTCCGCGGGGCCTCATTCCTTAACCAAAGCCCAACACATCTATTCTGGATTAGTTGATGCCCGCAGGAACAGCGCCTAGGATGGCCCAGTGATTTGCTGGACAAGTGTGATCCATCCCTCCATTCACCATCAAACGAGTCTGCTTAAGACGACTAGCTCCACCGCCGATCACTCGGGTAAGCCTGGGACGGGCCTAGACAAAGTGGGGATTCCGCAAGCCCAGCACAATTAGCAGACCGCTCAGCCAAGTCACCCGCTTGCTTCACAGAACATGACGTGCATGTATTATGAGCCGCTCGAAACCACCAGAAGGTGAGTGGGCACTTGCGAGTGTTGGCCCACTATATTTTTATTACTATACATATACATATGTATTTTGGGTTAGATAGATAAATTATACTCCCTGTCACCTTAAAGGTATAGGGTGCTGCTCGCTAAGTTATACCAACTGGGAAACCT